>JAZFNS010020003.1:15828256-15839710 GCA_037127165.1 Alloteropsis angusta | reverse complement strand
AGCTACCTTGCATTTTCACGTTCTGAGTGGCGGCCTGTGCCCTCACTCGCTGTGTGCTGGATCCGTGCCCTCACTCGCTGTGTGCTGGATCCGCCACTGNCCCACAACCTTGCCGGTGCTTGCTGGTCATTCGCAAATCATGACGCTAGTATTTAGGGCACCTATCATATATGCTTGTATAGGTTTTGTAGAGGCCGAATGATTATCCATTATTGAAAAAAAATCATGCGTGTATATATTCACTTGTGCTCCCATCCCAGATTTAGGATCTTGCTAGCTACCCCATGGCCAATTGGCCATGGCTGGGTCCTCTCTCTCTAGTCTCTACCTTCCCTGTCCAACTCCAACCACTACCGTATAAACCTAGTATCATTACAATTCCTTACGTCTCCCTTTTATTAGAAACTAATATAATGATCATACTTGTTAATCTGGTATCCTTGACCCATGCCACTTGCATTGGCCACCAAACCGGTCCATGTGTTTTTGGAGGCCAAGGAAATAAACCCCAAAAGAATACAGCTTTGGTTGGGCCATGGAGGCCAATGATTGAGGCCATTAGAGTCACCAGACCAGAGCATCCTCCATCCGTCCCATAGCCTGCAGGGAACGGAGACAAGAGACCGCATGCATGTGGGGCTGCCGATCTTGCAGGATGGGGGCGAGGAATAAAAGAGGTTGGTAGGAAAGGGCAGCCACGCCATGCCTGCCGGCCGCAACGTTTTGTGGGCGTGCATCCAAGACCCGAACCACCGCATGGTTGTCACCCTCACATGGGGATGGCGATGGGGACCCAGCGATGGCGCCCACCCGAACCACCGCCCGCCCGCTTGGTTTCTCCCTCTCCTTCCCATGCTCTCACCGTCTCACGGGACGGCCATGGATGGAAACCTTTGGTTTTGACTGCTGCTGTGTGGTGCTGTTGCAGGCTTCCAGCCTGAAGGCACTTGGTTCTTTTTCGAAAAGTAAAAAGAACCAAGTGCCAACTGGAAGCCTGTTGCAGCTTTTACTCCATCCATCGGCTGTGTTTAGATTGGAAAGTTGAGGGTGAAAGTTGCTATTGGGAAGTGTGTCCTGTGAGGAGGACACGTTTTTCAATGCGTAAGTTGCAGGTAAAAATTGCCGAACTAAACAGGCTGCCATGGATGATTGGTTTCACCTCTTGGGGCAGTTACAGGGTGCTCCTGTAAGCTGTAACAGGAAAGATTCTTCTACTGCAGAAAAAAATGTCAGGTAAACTGGTATAGCCTTGAGGTGTATGTATGGACCATTTGTGCAATTGGAAAGATGGTGACAAAAATTATTTCAGAAAGAATATCATGACAAAACGCTATTGATGGATGACACAGGTTGATGTTTTGTTCCCATGGTACTGCCAGATTTTANGTGGATTTTGTTTCCTTTTCAAGCACAGCAGAGTCCAGCAACCTCACAATTCTGCAGATTTTTTTTAAAAAAAATGTTACTGCATTTTGTTCTGAGATGGACAAATGTACATCTGGTTAACTGCTTCAACTTTCAGGCATGTACAGATTACAGACTGAACTGAAGCGAAGGTGGCATACATGTATGAACTGCTTATTTTCCTCTCCTCTGATCTAGATTATATCCCTTCTTATATATCGAAATAAATATTTGCAAAAATATTGTACATTCTATAATCTACAGGTACAAAAAGTANGTGGATTTTGTTTCCTTTTCAAGCACAGCAGAGTCCAGCAACCTCACAATTCTGCAGATTTTTTTAAAAAAAAATGTTACTGCATTTTGTTCTGAGATGGACAAATGTACATCTGGTTAACTGCTTCAACTTTCAGGCATGTACAGATTACAGACTGAACTGAAGCGAAGGTGGCATACATGTATGAACTGCTTATTTTCCTCTCCTCTGATCTAGATTATATCCCTTCTTATATATCGAAATAAATATTTGCAAAAATATTGTACATTCTATAATCTACAGGTACAAAAAGTNAAAAAAAAAATGGACATCTCGCTGCCATTTGTATCCCTCTGCCCTCTGGCGGCGTTCTGCTGATGGTCCGCAAAAAATTTATATCGGCAGACTACCAGTGATCATGGCGATGCTACTGAAGCCGCTGAACTCTCATCATCGGAGAATCCAGCTCTCAACGCATGAATCCGTGGGAACAATTGTGGCATCATGGGGTTAACTGGCACAGGGAAATGGCGCACGGAACTGGCGATGGTGCGGTCATTGATCCTGCCGACTTCCTTGCAGACCTGGTCCAGAACCGAGAGGAAGTCCCTGACGACCATGAAGATTCTGAAAGGGTGAGCTTCCTCTTTGGCGGAGTCGCCATGGAAGTACTCAGTGATTTCCTTCACGAGCGACAGCGCCACGCTCTCCTGAGCCTGAACCCTGATGATCTCGTCATCTGCCTTCTTCAAGAATTTCTGCATACTGTCATGGAACTGCCACGCATCATCCCTTGACTTCAACTCTTCGTTCAACCGCAGCACCTCAGTGATCTTTTCTATGCCTCCAGCAAGTTTGGTAACATAGCTGCTAAGCACGTCGGAGTCCATGGCAGCGGCCTTCTTGACATTGTTGAGCTCGTTTGCAAGGCCAGCCACTACCTTGAGGCCTAGTTTCTTGCACTCATGTTCTTCTCGTAGAGGATTTGCTTGGGTTCTTGGAGTTGTTTGTGTGCTAGCAGAGAGGCGGGAGCCCTCCGTTCTGATGATCTCCTGCACGACGAAGTGCAGAAGGGTTGTGTGTCCATCAGTGCCTTTGACATCAACCAATTTGAGTAGAGTATCAAGCTTGAACGCGTGTGCATCGCCACGGTTTGTGCCAACATTCATCCTGTTGCCAGTCTTCAGGACAGCTTCAAGTAGCTTGAGGAATAGTCTGCTGCTTCTGAGCTCATCGCAAGCAGTCTGTAAGGAACAAAAGGGAATTAGGCGAGGATACATACTTGTAATGTAGTCTGTGAGCAATGGTAAAGCTACTTGTTATGTATAGTACATATGCTCTTTAGCACAAGGGGGACTGGAGGATATGGAATGGTGCTAAACTGCTAGTAATACAATGAAACAACAAAGGCAAAGGTGCAATGCTCACCTCGAGGGTCTCAAACGAATTCTTCAAGTAATTGACCTCTGAATCAAAGTTCGCTATGTAAAGCATTGCATCTACTCTTTTGAAAGCAAAAGGCACATCAAGGACTGCCTTGAGAAACTTCTCAGCAGGATTAAGTTTAATTGGGGAGTTCTCCTCTTTGAACTCTCTGAGTTTAATCTCCTCTTCCTTGGTAGGAGCCATCTTTAGCAAGGTCTCCAGTAAATCTGCTCCGAAATTATCCGTGTTACCTGAAGGACAGGCATGGTGAAGTGGTTAGCACATACAATGGGAAGTGTAAAGCAACTGGTAAATCTTCTGCAGTACCAGTAAAAGAATTCTAGCATAAAAACTCTGAGTCCTGAAATAATCAAACTTGCTTATTTCAACAAAAAGTCATGGTAAACAACTGAAAAATGGAACTTCTTACTGTGAGCAGCTATGAATAAAGCACAAGGAAGTATGAGAACAAAGGCACTATCTCCGACATTCTTCACACGCTTACCGCAGATACAACTCCATGTACCTATTCAACAGACCTCAAGTATCCGGTGATTTTCAGCATGAATTGGCCAGCTATTTCGGCAACGACTGGCAACTGCTCTATGCTAGCATTCACTTCTTTCAGACAAACATATTAAAAGCCCAACCAAACCATACGGACAAGGATGGATGAGGCAGTCACAAGCTAAATGTGGTCAAACACGACTCACAGCTCACGAGCAAAATGAATCTTAAGCGATCGAAAAGTCAGTGAACATCAGCTTTCGATCCGATGCAGCATGTATGCAGCGAATAAAAATGGCTGAATTCCAGAACTGGTGTTAGCGAGGATCTAGTTCACCTTCGCAGAGCGCGTCGCAGACCTCCTCCTTGGTCACATTCAGGGCGCGCAGCAAGATAGCAATGTTCTGCGCCTTCTTCGGATCCAGCACCTTGTTCTCGGCCTTGGGCGTCGGCAGCACCGGCCTCCTCGTCGCCTCCTTTGGCAGCGCATTCGCTGGGTTGCAAATGAACAGCGTCTCGATCATCTCCTCGTTCACCCTGCAAGAATTCAGTGAAACTGGTCAGGACACTGACGAAGCACAGCTGATGCATCTGAAAAAAAGATGAGAATTTTCTGGCATAGTTCTCACTGGAATGAGCTGGATTTGAGCTGATCCCACACCATGACGCGGTCGGAGCTGGCCCGGACCTTGTCCCAGTGCAGCGGCTTCAGCTTCGGCCGCGGCGTCGTGTCCTCGGACTTGTCGCCATGGTCCGAGCTCTCCGGCAACCGGCTAGGGAACGCGTCTGTGGGTGCAGGAACGCTCCTGAAATTGGCAGCTTGGGGTGGCGGCGATAGCGCCGGCGAGCGGGTTTCTTTGGACGTGTCGGGCTTCCGTACACGGCTCTCCCAGTAGCCCACCGGCGGCGGCGGAGGAGGTGGTGGCGGTGGGCCTGCAGGGGGAGCTGGCGGGTGTGTGCTTGTCGGTGGGGGCGCTGGCTGAGCGAATGGATTTCTTGAGATGGCGTCGGTGCTGGATCTGAGAGCTGATTTGTCGTTCAGGGGAGAGCACGGTGGCGACGGGGACGGTGGCTTCCGGCGAGGAGGTGGCGGTGGTGGCAGTGTCGGTGCGAAGGGAGGTGGCGGGGGCGGGGTCGGAGGAACCGGCGGGAGGACAACGACGCGCGCGCTCTCCGATCTTGACTTGACGGAGCGGCGGCCGGACTCGCCTGGGCTGGAGAAGGCGGGCGGCGAGGCGGGCGCTGGGGACAGCGTCGCGCCAGGCGACGAAGGGTACGACGGCGTGCTCAGGACGGACCCAGGGGACGGAGTCCTGGAGCGGTCGCGCGCTTCAAGGGCCGCCTGAACTGCCGTTGCCAGAGTCCTGCGCGAGCTCGAGGTCTTTGTTGATGAGCCTCTCGGCGAGTAGAATTCTTCTTCTCCGGACGACGGGGAGGACCCGCCGGGGCTTCTCGACGCCGCAGGCGCGCATTGCCGCGCCAGCGGCGGCAGCGGGCGCAGCTCGGGCGATCCGCCGGAGCTACGGGACTCCTCGTCGCCGGACGACGTGGTGTCGCTGCTCTTCTCGTCCGCTCTGCTCGCCAGCGTCCCCACGTAGAGGAACTCGGCCGACGTAGCCGCCGGCTGTGCGGCGCCCCCGCCGCCGGCGCCACCGCCGAACTCGTCGCGCGCGAAAAGGCTCGTCCTCTCCGGGTGCAAGAACTTGGCTTCCCCGCCACCGACACACCCACCGGGTCCCCCGCGCGCCGCATTGCTCCGGCGGTGCGAGAAGAAGAAGGCGATGGACAGCCCGAGCACGGCCACCGTGAGCAGCGGCAGCAGGATGGCCGGGACGAGCTTGGACGCCTTCTTGGAGCCGTGCGAGCCGGCGGCGGCTGGAGGCGCCGTCGCGCCACTGGAGCCGGTATTGGGCAGCACTAGGGCAGGGTACGTCGGCTGGTCCTGCCCAGCCGGCATCTGCGGCGGGGGCGGCACCGGCAGCGTCGGAAAGAAGGGCGGCGGCGCGGCCGGCTGCGCGGGCTGGTCCGGGAAGAACGGCTGGTGGAGCTGCCTCCTGGCGGTGGCGAGAGCGTCGGCGCCGTTGGCGCCATCGACGCAGCCAGCGGCGAGCAAGATGGGTACCAGCAGCTGCAAGAATTGCCGAGGAGATGGCATTGTGATGGAGCAAAAGCTGCGTGTGTATGGTGTGGTGTGTGTGATCGACAGATCTTGATTCTTGAGAGAGAGAGAGAGAGAGAGGAGGGAGAGGGGAGGAAGGGGGAGGTGAGGTGGTGTTGTAGTGGATACAGCGCTACATGGAGGTGGAGTATTTTGGATCATTGGATGTGTCCTCCTTTCTCACTCTCTCCCTCACTCTCCCTCTCCTTGCTGTGCTCCTCTTATTCTCCTTTTCCTTTTCCTTTTCCTTTTGATTAGTAGATTTTTTTCTTTCTCTGGTCTAGTGCATAAAGCGTGGAGGGTTGGCCACTAGTGCTGCTGGTTTAGTTTTGTGAGAGAGGGGAGGTAGTTGAAGGCTTGAAGCTTGCTTGGTTTGTTCTCATTCTTTGACCAATTTCGGTTGCTAGCTCAAATAAACTAATGGAAGGTTGTTGTAGAAGAGTGCAAGAGAGCAAAGGGTGAAGTGTGGAAGAACAGGCACGAGTTTTATATTGGAGGACACTAGCTAGCTGGTTGTATATATGCATATATGTATTGACACTTTATGTAGAAACGGGGAAGCAATAGATATATTCCTATTTTCCATGGAGTTCCTATGCTACATCAATCTACAAGATGGATCAAATTTGTTTTTTTCTGGAACTTTTTTTTGAAGAAATGATTTTTTCTGGAACTTGAAAATACTCTTTAAATTTAGTGGCGAAACCGTGCTCTATTATGGTTTTTTTGTGCATTTAAATATTTGAAAAGACGCTCTACTACATTTTCGTTTTCTCCTTTACGGACAAAAAGGCGAGTGCAGAGACACTGTATATAGAGCAACGGCGGCGCCTTATGACCGAATATGGCAACACAAAGGAACCGAGGATGCACCTTCAATGAGGGTGATTGTGTGCTGTGTGAGTGAGGTAACGGAGGCATGCCTCTTTGGCACTGGTAAAGATATTACATAGGACGAGGCTAGGAAAAGCCAAGGTGGTGATGCATATGGGTTGGTTTTGGGAGGCTGGAATAAATATATATATGGTAAAAGAGCAACGCAAAATTGCAATGTGGATCGGTGGATACATCCAAAGTGACTAGAAATATAGTGGAACATGAACATATTTGTTTGCATCGAAAACGTGTCGGTGACATACATATGTGATCATTTGCTCATCGTCGGGAGATCGAAACTGCATTGCAGGTTCCTCTGGAGTTTGTTAGCGCAACCTCGCTTAAGTTTTGAGTCAGCTTAATAAATCGAAGTGTTCGAAACCATATTAAGCAGTGGGTGACCGAGCCGATCGATGAACGCCGCCGCTTGTTCAATTCCAAGCACTCGAGTTGCAACAACTCTGACACCAATCTGGCCACAGTTGCCATCAGGAGTTAGCAGGAGTTGGTATCGTAATTAAAACTTGATAAGCCTCCGACTTGGTTGGGCCGTCGCGTCACGCATCGTAGTACAGTACAGAGAAGATTTGCCGATCCAAAACCGTTCACACGGTGTATTGCAGAGCCCGTGGTAACTGACGTTAGGCACAAAATTCACGCGGGTGCACGTACGAGGCGTACGATGCCGACGAACGAACGAAGCTGACAGGTTTGAGTGCCGGCCGCGAGCCCGTGAAAGAGTGGCCATACGCAACGCAAGCGAACAAACATGGTCCGGTACCACACGTACGCATGCATGGTCTCGGTCGTGTTTTTTTACGGTCTCGCTCGCTCTTGGCCCCCCTTAGCATAGGTTAACGTTTTTTCTTTAACAAGTTGTACACTGCTACTTTTTTTTGAATAAAACAGGAGAGGCGCGCCCCTACTGTAAATATATTAAACGAGTAAGAGTTAAAAACAAAGTGTTACAAGGCAAAGTAAAAGAAGAGAGAAAAGAAAAGGAAAGCAAGGGACCCGGGAGGGGGTTCCATTAAAGCCGAGGGGCACTAAGCTGAAATAGAGTTCTTCTATTGTTCCATCGCAATCCATTTCTCCGATTTTACTCTATGAGTTAAGAGTGTAAATTTCTTTAAAAACCTTTCTTTGCAGCCTTGAATTGTTGGGTCATTCATGCNAAGAGCCAGTCATTTCTGGTGGTCCAGATGCTCCATGCCATCAGGATGACGATTTCCATGAAAAAGGGAACCTGGAACTGTTGTTGTATTCTTCTAATGAGCTGTAATAAGGGTCTTGTTGTAGGTATTGCAATGCCAATCGAGGCCCAGCAAGCTTTGGCAAAGTTGTATACTGCTACTGTTGGCTACTTGGCTGCTGGTCGATAGATACCTGGGAAGGCCTCGGGGGGCCGCCATTGGAATACTCAACGACGATCATCTACCCGGTCGATACTATACCTGAAGTGTGTCTGCGTGGAAAGTGGTGGCCACTGGTCACCTACTCTTCCTTCTTGTGCTCATCTGATCTGTCGTGGTGTGGTCCTTGCCTGTATTCGGCCGGCCGGCGTACCCCTGTAGATATAGCTAGCTGTACACATCATGTATGGATGTATGTATCGATACATACGTCGTCTGGGGCTGGCGTCGTGTAGCCCGGAATCAAGGGTCTCCGGTGCTGTACCTGTTGCACCGCGTGCTGTATGTATGTAGCCCAAGACAAAGATCTCAACTTACTAGTGTCCAACGACGGATTGAGAGTCGTCAGTTTGATTATACAAGACGATCACCCGCTGCTGATCGAGAGGTCTAGCTCACCGTCCTTGAATACAGTTCTCCATAAAAATCGATCATCTATCCCATTGGCAGCTCAACTCAACTACCCCTGATTACTACTACACTGTAGTACAGTAGTATTCTCTTCCTCTCTGTCACGTCGCCGTTCCCCTGCTATTACGAAACAGTGCGTTGTTTCTATATACGGCGTGACGTGATTCCTGACGCCGGCCGGTCACCGTCTGCTCCAGCTAGCTACGTCGTCGCGTTGAATCATCAGCTGATTTTAGGCAGCTAATTTCGTTCTGAGATGATGTAGATTAATAAGACTAAACAGAAACGGGGAATCATGCGTGATGATGCACTGTCCTTGNGCATCTTTGTTGCTTTATTAAATACTACAGTACTAGTACTTTGATCAGAGAATTAAGCAACGAGATCNGACCGTTGGAGGGGAGGAGCTTTGCCGCGTGCTCTCCTCTCGCCGACACGTGGGCCCGGAAAGCGGTGAGGCCCTGCACAGTCTGTAGTAAACCTCTCGTGCTACGGCTACGGTTTTGCCCGTTGCAGTAGAATACAGTACACGATCGATGGGACATGGGTGTTCGCTGTGGAGCTTCATACAGAGCCAGCATCCCCAGGACGTCCAAAGGGACGAATCACGAACGTTCCATACCCCCCTGCAAGTGCAAGATGCCCTTCATGCCTGCTGCCCATGTCGGCTCACACTCATCTAGTCATCTATGACGAGTGCTCATTTGTCTAGCACTAGCAAGCGGATCACCGATGGATCGGGAGGCGATTTTGTTTCTGTCTGGGTTGGTGACCTTGACGTCAGGAGCAGGAAGAATCATTAGTGGGTCGGCGGATTAACTAATCGGTGCCCTCCACCTTGAGATTGGTAAACTACTGTAATCCCTGTGCGCGTGTCAGACGAAGACCGACGACGACGACTCGTAAGCTGCAACCAGGAAATGGTACCGTGGACGGATGCCGTGCTCAACTCTTCAGACCGGCACAGTCTACTGCTGACTGGAGTAATATTATTTTTCCCCACCTGATGTCCTGATCGTTTGCCCCAGAGAAAATGGTTGTGCGTCGCATGGAGTCAATTCCGTTTCATGCTATTCACATGTAACTTGGGATGCAGTAACTCACTTGATTCTTCGATCCGGTCCGTGGCAGGAATTGGAAAATGCAGAACCTTTTGTTTGCTGTGCGGCGGGTCCGGCACCGGCACCCAACCATCCATGGAGTGTTAGTGTTAAGATTGAAAAGTTGGGGTGAAAGTTGCTATTAGAAAATATGTTCAATGAGAGGGATATGTTTTTCAATACGTAAGTCGCATGTGAAAATTGGCCAACTAAACACGGCGCCAGCAGTAGCGAAAAGCACGGTTCCACGGTAGCAGCAGGTACTATGTACGTGGGGGTAGCCTGGTAGGGAGCAGGCGGCCTGTTGGCGAGGTCAAAGCAGCCGTACTGGGTTGTTGGCACGCGGACAGCGTTGTGCAAGGACGCCCCGCCCGCCGTAGAGGCAGAGCCCCGTGTCCGCACCCGATCAGAATCGATCATCGGTAGCAGAAGACGACGCTCGTAGTTTTCCCTCTCCCGTTTCACGTTCGCCCCTCGCTCGGCCCACGCCAACGGTGCCGAGAGCGCGAGACGACGAAGGTGCGGTGCGGTGTCCGCATGGGTCGGTCAGGCATCGGTGGGTCTTTGGGGGTGTGGGTGGGTCGGCTCCTGCGCCCGCCGCCGTGGCCGAGCAACCCGGCGTGCGGGGTGGGGGATGGATCGATGTCGCTCCGCGCAGCGTCAGTGCCCTGCCCCCTGCGTCTCCACGCCGACACGACACGGGTCAGTGCCCACGGATCGGTTTCAGCCAGGGCCCAGGGCTCCGGCGGTTCCGTGAGCTCAAATGGATCTCGCCCGGTGCACTTTGTGTATACATAGCACTGTAGTCAGTGGCGGATGCATCGTTCAATTCAAGGGGGGCTGACTTCCTTTCTTTTTCCTCTATTTTCTATTTTCTTCTTCCTCAATCACTTACTCTTCCTTGTTTCTTCATTTTCTTCATTGGTGCATCTGTTGTAGGGGGGGGGGGGCTGGAGCACCCCCAGCCCCCCTTTGGATCCGCCCCTGACCGTAGTGTGTAGTACACGATGGAGCGGGGGCAGTCCCCTTATTTTGGATGATTGCAGTGTTTAGTTCGGTAAGTTTGAGCATGTAACTGTAAAAGTATGTATTGAGAAACATATTCTCTTATATAATATGTTTTTCAATAACAACTTTCAACCGTAATTTTTGACAAAAATTAAACACAGCCGCAATTTGCAAACCGGATCCCACATGTGCGCCGCCGACACGGAACGCACTAGTTGGTCCGCACTGTGTATGCAATCACTGGGGACGGACCCAATCACCCAGTGCTGCGCTGCTGGAGGAACGAGAACGACGACGAGTCCGGTAGTTGTACTAGTCGACGACGAGATACTCCCGCTGCCTCTGCACTGACACCAGAATCTTCTTTCTGGGGGCAGCTTTTGCATGCCAGCCTTGAATTTTGTTCCGTGCTTCTGGCGGCCCCATTCTACAGACCAGCTTTTCCATAGTGGTCAGTGGATGACGCCGTCCGTCACTGAGCCACTGAGGGCACCGGCACGTGTGGCTGACGCGTACGAACGGCACTGCATGCCTAGTCCTCCGTACAGGGGTGTTTAGATAGCTGGATTTAGGGAAATTGTTAAAAAAATTGTCACTAAAAATATACTCTTATGTTTTATAAGAGAAATCCGGTTGTGATTTGTGAGTGCGTCGCTCTGACGGAGAAGCCGCCCATGGAGCTAGTTCATTCGTCCCTCCCCATTGCCAACAAAAACAGAGAGAGAACGCCACCGTGGCAGAGTAGTACAGGGTATTTAGTTGTCCAAATTTTTATAAAGTCTGTAAATTTTTATATAAAAAAACGTGTCATGAGAGAACACACTTTATAATACTGTTGACACCAAAAACTGCAAGCGGTATTCCCGGCAATCAACACAAGTAGACCAGGGAGATTTT
>JAZFNS010020003.1:14773311-14783550 GCA_037127165.1 Alloteropsis angusta | reverse complement strand
AGAGATTTGCTGTTAGCTTGGACGCCTAAATCCAGCCGTCCACGCGGAAAACACCGGTCAGATGTCGATATCTTCGTGACCTCCGCTCGCTGGCTCAGCCGCCGCTACCGTTTGCTTGTCGTCTCTCTCGCCGGCCAGCCGCTCCGGCGCACGAAAACCCATTCCCCCCTCTCCTCTTCGCCGCCCGCCCCTTCACTGGATTCTGGAACCTTCTAGAAGTCCCCAGGGCTCCGCGATGGAGCCCAGGAGGCGGGAGCGCCGGGTCATCGCTGTCGCAGGCGCGGCGGCGCTCGTCGCCGTCGGCCTCAACATCGCCTTCTCCGCCGTCGCCGCCTACCGCCGGAGAAAGCGACGAGGTGAGCGCCGCAAAACCCTCAACCCTCGCTTTTGAACTTAAAGCCCGCTCGATGCTTCTGAAGTTGAGCAACCTGCACAGACCTACGATGTTTTGCTTTAGTCTTACCAATGTAGCATGTGTTGATGATTTTTTTGCTTAACACGACCCAACTGCTTTGCCCTCTGATAATTAGATTTGCCTCGTGAAATGTAGAAGCACGCGTTAATGTTATAATTTAAGCAAAAACTTTAACTAGGCGGGCCTTGAAAAGTTATTGATGTGGTTTTATGAATTTTGAGTGGTTAATTTTCTGAATGGTTGCAGAGCTTCCAGGGTTTACTGCTCAAGTCAACTTGTCAGCACCTGAGATTAAAAGATTAGCTGACCGTATCATCACCAAGGCGAAGGAAACATATGATTCAGTAGCTGCAGTGCCCCTAGACAAAGTATGTTTGCAACCTGTTATGCCACTGCATTTTTTAACTCACTGTGCTGTTTTATCGAATGTAGCTTTTATATGGAAGCTTATGCATAGCTTTGGACTTGTGATTTGATCTATAGTATTCTATAGTTCTAATGTTCAGACAACCCTATTGTGGTAGGGAAGTATATATATGTTTGCAGCCCTCAAATCTTGACTCCTGAGAATTTGTGATGGTTACATGTTGTATTTTGCAGGTCAATTTTTCAAATGTTGTTGCACCATTGGCAGAATTAGATGCACTGCAATTTCCTCTGGTTCAAGCTTGTGTTCTCCCACGGATGGTATCGCCATCTGAGGATATTCGGAAGGCCAGTGCTGAAGCAGAGAAGCTATTGGATTCTCACTTTGTGCTCTGCAGGTGCATTCTTTGTTACTTGTTTTCTTTCATTCAATTGGATGAACTGCGGAGTAGTGACTCATGTTCCCTAACTGACATTAATGTAACTTGAGGCGCTATTGTCAAATAACATTGAGTGGTAATGTATAGGACAAAATCATGCACTTAACTTGCAACTCGGTATCTGTGTTACTCTTATTACTTGGTCTAGTGAGCATGTGTGGGAAAATGTGACCCAGCGGATCCTGTTGTTTTGTAATGTTTATGAATGTATCATACATAAGTATAATAATACTAATAGGCATGAAGTTCCCTTCTATCTGAGCCAATGCAATGTCAGTAAAAGAATATTACTATTTCCTGCAAGGTGACCAGGCAGCGTGAGGACGTTTATCACGTCATAAAAGCATTCGCAGCAAAAGGTGAAAGAATAGGACCTGAAGCAACAAGATTTCTCCAGTTCTTGGTACAGAATTCTACTGCATGCAAAATTGATCTGATGTTCTGACTGACAACTGGTTGTCTGTACATGTGATGAATTGGTGTCAATGCCTAACCCTGAATATCATTTTGCTATATTGTTGTTTCCTTATTTATTTTGGTATTGCTTATGAACATAGACCGTGTAGGCATAATCTGGCCAATGGCTGCTCTGGTTAAAGATGCTTATATTCTGTATCTTCCTTGCTCCGACGCGTCTTTGTGTCTGCGGTACTCTTTCTTCATGAATTTGAATTTCTGAATTGATTTACTAGCATAGAGATTAATGTGTCTTTTTTATATATAAAGAAGGTGATTGTCTTGCTATTACACTGTTTGTAATTTGCACAAAGAAGATTTTCCAAATTACTTTGACTAATTAGCCTTGTTTTGCTGACCTTTTGCAATTATGGTTGAACAGGTGAAAGAGTTTGAGCGTAGTGGAGTAAAACTATCTCAAAGCAAGAGAAAAGAAATGGAGAAATTGAGATCTCGTATAAACGAATTGAACCTGAAGTATCTCCAAAATCTGAATGATTTCACCAAATTCCTTCTTTTAAGTGAGGATGATCTAACTGGAATGCCCTTTGACTTCCTGAAGGTAAGCTCGCATCAGCATATACCTTCAGAAAGTATAATAGGCAATCCTTAGAAGGTTCAAATAATTTTTACTTACTTTTATGCTTCAACTGAAGTTTGAATGAACAAAAATGACGACGATGTTGCTTTGTAATCCTCGTTTACTGAAACTCTTAAACTCAGGATCTGGAAAAGGTTGATGGGAAGCTGAAGGTCCTGTTAACTAGTTACCATGTTACTCCAATTCTTGAGCATTGCAAGGTAAATTCCCTCTCTTGTGCTTTATAACGCAATTGCACATTTTGTACTTATGATTAGTGGTCAATTGGCTGTTTTCTAAGCTCTGACCATTGATTTGACTGGTAAAGCTAGCAATATGGTATGCTGTGGAGTACTCTTTTTTTTTTCTTATTTTTCATGCTAGGAAGTGTGCTGTTGGTCAACTGCAATTTATATTTTTCCAATCAAGTTATATAGACTGGGTGTTAACTAAGTGCATGTTTTTCATAGGTTGGCTCTACCAGGAAGCAAATTGCTGTTGCTTATGGACAGAAAGGTGGGAAGGATAATCTAGGCATCCTAGAAAATTTGGTAACCTCAAGTGTCCATTGACATCTGTAACTTTATAGTACATGGTTTTTTATCACGATTTCACCTTATCTTATAGCATCTATTACATTTGGTTGTTTTGCATGAGTTTCAGACTTTCAGTGTAGGCAGGAGCACTGGAACTGACATGCTGTTTCATTTTCTGTGTATATTCAGGTTCAACTGAGACATAAATTTGCTAGATTGCTTGGGTATGCCAACTATGCTGATTTTGCTATTGAACCAAGAATGCCAAGGACATCAAGGAAGGTTCGTGCTTTTCTGCAAGGAAAATCTGCTTGATTCTTTTTCTTAGCTAAATCTGCCTCCTGAAACACATTATCTAATATCAAACTTTGTATAACTTTGCAGCCCTGATTTAGAATATTGTTTCTCTTGCAGGTCTTAGAGTTTTTGGAAGAGATGTCAGATCAGTTAAGTGACATAGCAAATAGAGAGCTCAGCATACTCAAAGACCTTAAGGTTTTAAGAAAGTTCCCTTTTGCTCTGCTAACAATCTCTTTTCATTAATAAATCAAATTATCGCTATTGATGTTCTGATTTCAGGTGAAAGAGGAAGGAAATGCTCAGTTTGGCACGGAAGACTTGTTGTACTACATCAAAAGAGCTGAAGAATTCAAGGTTGATCTTGACATTGGTGAAATTAAACAATACTTCCCTGTTAGCCTGGTCATATCTGGAATGCTGAAGATGTTTCAGGATCTATTTGGTAATATGCTAGCCATTACTTAATGCACTACCAACCTCTATTTTTCTCTAATTTCTTGTTTTTTTCCCTTTCATGAAGCACTGCGATTTGATGAAATTAAGGATGCTGAGGTTTGGCATGATACAGTTCGTGTGTTTTCTGTTTGGGATGCAAGTTCAAGTGATCTTTTAGGTTATTTTTTTCTCGATATCTTTGCCAGGTTTGTGAATGCATGCTAGCCAAGCTTTAACAATTGAAAGTACATTGTTTTTTTATATAAGAAATGCAGTGCAAGTTTCTCTAGTTTCTTTCTCCTGTACCTTGTTCATCATAACTGAAAATGTATATTGGGGAATCCAATTCTCCTCTGCCTCAAACTTACATTTTCTAGGAGAAATAACCTCACTGAATGCAGATGCAAAACCTGTTAAAGTACACCACACAAGACACCGATACACATAAAAACGGGTAATTTTAATCTGTTATCCTCTTTTTCTTCACAGGGAAGGAAAGTACGCACACACTTGTGTTGTGACACTTCAAAATGGATGCTTGTGTTCTAATGGCACACGTAAGGTAACTAAGAAAACCTCTATGTATAGTGCAACCAGAGTATGAATTTCTTGCTAGAATCGCAAAAACTGCAGTCCAAAGGATTAGCATATTACCTTCTCTTGCAACCTTAAAGGTTCCATATTAGAGCGAATTTAACATAAGATCTAATACAATCAAATTGTTATGTGCTCAAAAGTAACTGTTCTCTGTTCTCTCACAAACTCAAAATATCTATAATCTGTGGGAAGTACTTCTGTAGCCTATTCGAGTGGTTAATTATTTCATACTGTAACTATTGGGCTGTTGGTGACAGGTTCCAGCTGCTGTGCTATTATCACAGTGTCCAAAAGAGTTTGATGGGAGTTCAGCATTGCTGCGGTTCCCTGAAGTTGTCAGGCTATTCCATGAATTTAGCCATGTGGTATTGATATCAACTTTCTCAGACGTATTCTTTTTTGAAAATCTTAGAGAACTTTGATGTGTTAGTTCCCCATTGAATTTTATGGTTTTTAACAAAGCATTCTCCCTCATAACTAAAGTTTTTAAATGCTCCCACACTGGAAATTCCTTGTTACATTTTTCACCACGACACGACTTCTTTTTGGGGGATCCTTGGAGGAGGAATTAGATTTCGGGAAATTATAAATATCTTGGCATCTGTTGACACTGAATGAATAGATGCACTGATTTTGATATTCTGCAGGTCCATCACATATCCAACAGAGCCACCTTTTCAAGATTTTCAGCTCTTCGGCTGGAGGGTGACTTTGCTGAAATTCCGAGCTTGCTACTTGAGAACTGGTGGGCATAGCTCTTTTCTTTGGTAACATGCCAACACTTGTGTTTGATCTATTGGAAGCTGACATTTCTGATATGCAATGCAACTTTGTCACCTCAGGTGCTATGAGAGCATTTCTCTGAAAATGATGTCCGGCTTCCATCAGGTGGTGCAAGTAAATTTAGCATATGATGTTGATGTGTTGGAATTGTTGTCATGCCTGGCATATTTTCAAGACAAAAAGTAAAGATTTAAGAAAACTGCTAAATAATATTCAGTAATTTTAGAAGATGGAAATAACTCCATTGATAATACAAAATTCCAGACCTTGCATGAGTGAATAATCCTTAGCTATACTAAGTAAGCATTGCTATATGATAATGCTGCGCTGCGATAGTTACTTGATACATTGACAAGTCCTTGTGAATCTGTTGAGTCTTGTTTAAATTAGCACTAAAAATTCTCTGTTTTATCATTGTAGGACATTACAAAATCGATAACTAGTGAAGCTTGCCAATCTCTGAAAAGGAGACGTGATTTATTTGCTGGTCTGAAAATGAAACAAGAGATCCTTTTGTGTGAGTCACTTCGCTATCTACCAAAATCAAATGGAGTGATTGTATTGTTTCTCAAATGTTATCTAGCTCTAAATAGTGAGGTTGAGGTCCCAATACAGTTTGACTGACATGTGACACCTGAATTTTGCTGGCTTTACATGTTGCCATCACTTCCTTCTCTTACTTCAGTTAATAGTATTCTACTATCTACTCGTTAATTATCTGCCCACTCACCATTCTGCTAGTAGATACTGGTAGCACAGATTACTTTTTTCCACCTTATAGTTCCAGCTGGTGTGCTGTTAATTTGTCTGGGGAAACCAACCTAACTGATACTTCTTGTCAATTCGGGACAGTTTGATATCTACCCTATTGTTAGCTCATGTTTATATTAAAAAAATTGTATTCAGCGTACTAGCTTACATATTGTTTTCTTACTTTTATTAGGCCTTGTTGATCAGATAATACATTCAAGTGAGAATGTGGACATTGCTGAGTTAATAAAGGAGCTTCATCCGAAGGTACATTTAAAATGATTGCTTCACAGTCTATAATGATGATTAATTAAGGCAAATGCTCCTTTCTAGGTGATGTTGGGTATACCTTTATTGGAAGGAACCAGTCCAGCTTCATGCTTTCCTCGTATCGCTATTGGCTACGATGCAGTGTGCTACAGTTACATATGGAGCGAGGTTCGAGCAATAAATCCTAAGACACATTGCTTCTATCATATTTGGAAATCCAGATCTTAGAAAATAAAACACATCTATCTGAACTGTGCAGGTGTTTGCTGCTGATCTTTTTGTATCAAAATTTAAAGACGACCTGCTCAATCAGCATGCAGGATTGCAATTCCGAAATAAGGTAGACTTATGCCCTCCTAGTCATTCTTTACTGAATTTATTTCATGCCCATGTGAATTGTTACATAAGGCTTGCATCACTGCAGGTGTTGGCTCCAGGAGGCTCAAAGGATGCCTTGGAGATAATAACCGATTACCTAGGAAGAGAACCATCGCTCCAACCTTTTATTCAGAGCAGAACAAGGAACAGTTTGTGAGAGATCATGTATGATAGAACCATTAGTGAACCACACCACAGCCGGACTGGCTAGCGGAAGGCAGGGATCCGTCGGTCCTGCTGCCCGCCGGTGTTCGAACCCTGGGTTCGGCACCGGGTGTCTCACGCAAAAAAAATCCCCGCGCCTGTCCTTCCCGAAGCACATGGGTAGAACCGGCCTAACTCACACAGGCAGTGGTTCCTTGTGTAAGGGTAGGGCAGAGGTTCGGGGATTTTCTCGGCCTGTGTGAGTAGGTCTTCTACCTTTAACACAATGCCTTCGGGGAGGTCATAACCCCGGCGGGTCGAGTTTTTTTTCATGATAGAACCATTAGTTTTCTTTTAATGTAACCATTGAAGATGTGATGATTGTTGAGTTCTTTTCTTATTATGTGACCACTGACAGGTATGATCTGCGTGCAATTCTGTTTGCCAACAACTTCTGGTTGACCCTTCAGTTATGCAGGGATTAAAAAAATGTTGTGCCTAGATTCTGCTTATACCGTCATTTCCTAAACTTGGCACTTTCAAGCTTTCATCTCATGTCTGAGAATAGGTGAATTAAGATTGTACAGGAAGTTTTACTTGAGCTTAACTTCAGGCCTGTTTGTTTGAGCACGAAGCGTGCCTTTTAACAGGTCTTGCTTTAAGGCTTTACAAATTAAAGTTGATAACTGGATGAAAACTTGGCATGCACACAAAACTCACTTTCACTTGAACATTTCTGAAGCTTGCAAAAGAAAGCCTTAAGATAATGTCAGAATTACGTGCACACTGATTCATATAACACAAAAAACTAATGGAAGTGCAAAATATAGCATTCAACAGAAGGCTGCAAGATCATGTATGCTACACGGAACAATATGAATGATTGGGATACGCGCGTCATTGTGGGGAGCTCAATGCTTCACTACTTAACCGCCGAGAATGATATTTCCTTTCTCAAAAAATGGTCACTTAAAGCACCTGTAATTCCATAATAATACACAAAAGGGTACAAAAGGAATGAAAGAATTGAGCTCTACAAGGGGAAGAGCATCGTTTTGAGTACAGTCTACAACTTTGCACATTACATTCTTTCACAAAAACCACCACAGGACTCAGTACTCACATTAGGCTAACTGGTTGCTCGACTATAATCCAGCATCCCCTCTCATCACCAGTTGAAAAAGAACATATTGATGCTTCCCCATAAAGAGTCTATTTCACAATGCGTGATTTTCACTACAGCTAATACGAGAACTCATGCCCTCGGAGTGATATGTATTTCTTCATCCAAATGGCAATGTCCTCGGCACAGGCCTGGGCCTGTGGTGTCTTTAGGAACACATCCAGGGTTGCAAACTCGTGCACTGTATCCTTGTAGTCGAGAACTGGTGAGTCGACATTAACCTTGCGGAGTTCCTCAGAGTAAGCAATCGCTCGATCCCTCATCCAGTCATGCTCAGCAATGACTGTCAAAGTCGGTGGCATGCATTTCAGTGGAGGCCCTCCTCGGCCAGGTGCCAGAGGATTGGCAACAGGATGGTCCAGGTTGAACTCTTTCTCCGACAAAAATAATCTCCAAGCAAGTATACATGTGGGCTTGTCATAGAAATATGAGTTAGCAAGCCTTATTTCCGAGTGTGTTGGAACACTCCCTATGAAGAAGGGATACATGAGAACTTGTGCGACAACCTTAATCGGGTCAAATAGCTTGCTATCTTCAACAGTCTTCCGAGTGACATAATCTGCAATATTGGCACCACAACTTGCACCAAGTAGAACACATCTGCAATAAAGGAAGGATGCAAGGTAAGGTTAAACTCCAATAATACCAACAGACAACAGTTACAGTTAGCATAAAAGGAACACAGCAGCCAAGACTGGATAAAGTAGCGCACGACTGAGCTGAGCAGTAAATTTGTTAAGAGTTTTACGTTCAAGTAGGGGAGATGAGGATGTTACATTGACATGACACATGAACAATCATTTTACAAGATAACAGTAACATAGTGGAAACTGGAAAACTGAAAATCTAATCCAGAGAACAGAGAATTTAATGGATATGCTTGACTCAAGTGAAGCCCCTTTAGATGAAATACAAGACTTAACTGGTATCAATGTTCTAATTACCAAATGAAAAACTTAACTGGTGTTAAATATGAGTTACCAAATGCTCATCAATCCATGGCAGTTATCTACTCAATGTGTAGCTCGAAAATGAACAAAACTTTGTGCCAGAAGGATGCTCATAAGACAATTTTATAAATAAAAAGACTTTGCACGTGGTAAAGCTTTAGATGGCTCTAATCTCATACACATGCCAACTCTATGTTGGGGAAAAAACCGTAATGGTGGAGTGATACTTGCAAATTTTGGAGTTGCTCCTTATTTACTGGGATAACACCATTCGACTATGTAGACAAAAAAATAACAGCTAGGGCACACGCAAATGGTGTGATTAGCATAACCTCATATCAAATGTTGACCAAGCTTAACTGTCATAACCATTAGAAATTTTTCTTTCAAGGAACATGAACATTTTATTGAACTGGTACTAGTAGGAATTGCTTCTTCTACCCTTCTCTTATTCAACCAGTGACAAAATTTACAATCGCGCAATGTATTTCAATCCTGAACTCCATCGCTTGTTATCATTTTTGGATTTTTAGCACAGCAATTTCATGTTTTCTACCCTTACCCTATGAAATAATGAAGGTATAGACAGACATATCAAATGAGATTAGAAATTATACCTAGCCGGATCACCATGTGCAGCAATCCACGGCTCAACAGTGGAGGCACCAAAAGTGTCGACACCACCCCCGACCTTGCTCATCATGGCGAGGTTCCCCTGCTTGGCAATCCACTTGAGCACCTTAACCCCATCCTCAAACGCGGCAGGGTAGCGGCTCTCGGGCGCGAGCCTGTACCCCACGGCCACGACGATGGCGTCGCAGAGCTTGGCCACCCTCCTGCAGAAGGAGTCGTTGGCCGTGGCGCTGCTGCTACCGGTGGCGAACCCACCGCCATGGAACTGGACGACGATGGGCAGCCTCCGGCGTGCGGACGCCGGCGCGCGCGGCGAGGAGTGCGGGAGGTATCCGCGGTAGGGCGCGCCATTGGACGCGGGGACCGGGGTGGGGTCGCTGGCGCGGCGCGGGTGGGCGAGGAGGTGCGCGTGCGGGGACGGCGGCGGGGGCGTGGGGAGGAAGATGCGGACGGAGAGCGAGGAGTTTGGGTCGATGTGGAGGTCCTTGGACGCGACGCCGTCGGCGGCGGAGAAGGCCGGGTTGGCGGGCGCGGTGGCCTCGTCGGGGCGGCAGGAGACCCCGAAGGCGGCCGCCGCGGGGTCCGGGTCGGCCCCGGCGGCAGCGGCGAGCGACTGGAGGCGGTGGCGGAGCCAGAGCTTGAAGAAGACGCTGTAGATCTTCACGCCGACGCTCGGCATGGCTCGCCGTCAGCCGGATCCGCGCATCACAGGGGGCAATCCTCGGCTGGGATCCGGAGCGAGCCCTCCCTGCCCCGGGGGCGCCGCCGCCCGATTCCGTCCGCTTGCGGCGAGCGGGGATAGGATCGGATTGGGTCGGGTGACGCGGGATGGGGAGGTGGTTGGGGGATGGAAAAGCGGAGCAGGCGAGGGCGAAACGGGGATTGGTCCGGTGGCCGCCCGGATGACGACGGCGCGTGGGGGCGGCGGCAGAGGAGGGAAGAGGCTGGCGAGCCAAGCAAGGAACTAACGAACGAACAAGCGGTGGTGGTGGGTGAGGAGGAGAGGAGGATGGGAGGAAGAGA
>JAZFNS010020003.1:13242046-13259517 GCA_037127165.1 Alloteropsis angusta | reverse complement strand
CCCCCCCTGGGTGGGTCTGATTTTGTATGGGCTGCAAATTGTCAGAATGAGCAAAAGTTTTGAGTGGTTATTGTTTCTTTATAGGCTTTGTTCGGTTAAATTGCTGGGTTTGTGTGATTGAATAATAGTTTCATGATTTTTCTATTGGATAGTTAGTTTTTTTTCAGTTGTTCTACTAGTGTTTCAGTTGAATAATATGCATTGCTCCTCCAGTAAATTTTCTGGATTGGTGCGATTGAGCCGTGTGGTTTCGTAAATTTATGGTTGGGTGATTCTTAGTTTAACCAGTCCTGGAAAACGGTAAACCTCAGTGCTAAGTTGAGAAAGATAAGTCTAGCTTATAAGGTTTTCAGAGACTATGGGGAGTTTCTGAGTGCACTGTGTTATCTTCGATGCCCGTAAGCAGCAAACTTTGGGTATGTTCTTATCATATTCTTGTATCCTTTGATGACATGATTGATGTTGCAGTTGGAAGGTGGCAGTTTAGCTCTGCCAATGTATATTTACCCTGAGAAGAAATCTCTTTGTAATTCCCATACTTTATCTTAAATCTCCTAAAAACCAAGCTAATATTCCAGGAGTTGTAGTCAGGCCTGGAGAGACACTGAAGTGTGACCCAGGAGATTTGCGCTGCCATATCACACTGGTCTGTTCTTATGACACTATGTAACATTCGGTCTTCTTTTCGCTAATTTGGGTGGATCATGTGTGTTTACCGTTAAGTTGTCCGTGTTTTCAGATAGCACTGCAGGCCGACAAGGGGAATGAGGATGTGAGAGTTTTTGTGAAAGTTGATGGAAATCAAATTCTGATTGCCACACTTTCAGTTGAAAAATGCCCCCAGTGTGCTTTTGATTTGGTATATCAGAAGGAGTTTGAGTTACTGCACACCTCGAAAACCAGCAGCATCTCTGTTCTTGGCTACAAATTTGGGGAGTGCACCAGAAAATATCCTTTCATGTTACATTCGTCAATGTTTGTCAAGAAGCTCTAGTACAAACTTTTGTTCCTTAACTGCTTGCTCTGTCTCTGTCCACATCCTATTCTGACGCTATTACCGGAAAAGGTAATATAGCTCTAAAGTTCTTGTTCTTGTTCCTTAACTTCCCTGCTCGTTTTCCTGATCATTGGCATAACTTGCATTGTGATTGATGTTTCAGATGACGAATCTGATGAGGAGGTTCCATTGGCTATTCCACTATACCCCAATACGGATGGTATTTTATTTGTTGTACATTAAAATTTTTGTTTAAAAGCTAAGGCTGCTTTGCTTCTCTTGAGTATATGGGGCTGATTCAACTTTTATAAGGCAAACATGCACACTTTAAGTTATGACACTATTTATGCACTATCTCCTTTGTCTGTGTGCCAGAATCTGCTAAAATTAGCTAGTTTGAGCTCCCATTTGGATCCTCAAAGCACTCGCTTGCTTAACATTGTTTATCTTCAGATGATAAAAACAAGGAAACTAAAAGTAGTGTGGAGAAGCCTGCTGCTACTGAATTCTGTAAACCAAAGAATACCGAAACAAAGGATCCTGAGAAACTGAAAGCTGATGTTGGTGGCACTCACGATGATGACAGTGATGAAGGCTACGCTGATTCTGAAGACGGTGAATCTGGTGACGATGAGGTTTGTGTAAGCCATAAACCATGAATAAACTATTATTCCCTTGATCTTCTACATTATTTTTTTAAATACCAGTAATCAAATTCAGGGAATAGCGAAAGCGTAAGTTATTTTGTTGTAAAGATAGTTGACCACTTGACCCAGATAATTGTGTATTGTGGACTAAATATCTTATGTATATGATAATATGTTTCCCTGTGTTTACTATATTACTACTGCTTTGTGTCTGTTATTGATTACCTGAAGCTTGTGCCTTGTTCAGGCTAATATTTAGCTTTTGTTCTCGTAGGCGTGTGATGCGATGTCCTTTGACCGCTACTGGATGTCACTTGTACTCTGACCATAGTATTTATTTTGCATGGCATGGTTGATGCTCAGGATTCTAGTGATGAGGATGATAGTGAGGTTTCAGATGAAGATGATAGTGGAGATTCTTTGAAGGTTTTTCGATTGTTCAAGCTGATCTGTTGTTTCGACATGCTCCTTATTTTGTATGTATCCCAAACCTGATTTTTTTAATGCAGGGTGCTGTGGGCAAGAATAGGCCAGCAGAAACACCCTTGAAGACACCTCCAGAGAAGAAGCCAAAGATCACAACACCTTCTATAGGCAACAAAACTGGTGCGGAATTCGTTCTCCCTTTAAACTAGTTTAGCTTGCAATTCTTTTTCATCGCACAAAACCTCACTGTGTGATGAGCTCTGATGCAGGCAGTGGCTCTAACAGAAGTGGCTACGTCCATGTGGCGACCCCTTATCCAGCATCAAAGCAGGTGAAAAAGACACCTTCAATTATTGACAGCTCTAAGCAATCCAGTGGCTATTCATGCAAGTCGTGCAGCAAGTAATTTCTCAGGCCTTTCTATCTGAACCTTCTTCCATCTAAATGATGTCATGTATTCTCACTCATGGGTAAACTTCTCACTTTTGTTCAGGACTTTCCACTCCTCCATAGCTCTGGAAACTCATTGCAAGGTGAAGCATAGTGCTCATAAGTGAGCTGAAGCATTTCATGGACTTGGTGTTAGGCTACTGTATTGTGGGATTGGATTGTGCTGCACAGTTATATTTCTTGCGCTGACTGCGGAGGCATCATTACAACATACGCCTATACTCTGGAACTTGTTACGGTGTTGTTCTATCTGTCAGGCTCAGATTTTTTTTATGGATTGGTGTATGAAAGCTTTCCTTGAAGAGTGAGAATGATATGCTGTTGCGCCTTTGTTTTGGTAGCAGGTACTGAGGTGTACTGAGAACGATATACTGAACACGTCGCAATGAGGAGCAGTGCTTGCTCAACTTGTGCTTGGCGGTAATATTTTTTTCCCTTTTCCTGAGAATATTGGTGGAGTCGGGGTCACAGATGGAACTAGAGAGGGAGCGCTGGAGATGTTATCTTTCCCGGCCCTGTGCATTTGTTACTCCTGTAGTCTGTATGTATTCAATGAATATTAATGTTGCTGTCGTGTAGATATGCCGGCGCTTTTCTTTTCAGTTTTTGATTGAATGAATTCGATTCCCAAAGGCTAGCGCCAGTTCCAGGATTAGGACAGAATCCTCAGCAGGACTGAAGGTTCATGAGTCGCTGTGTATTGGGCAGATTATGTCGTTGTATAATGATTAATGACTTCATGTGAGCTTGTGCGAAGACGTGATGCAAATCTTTGATGCTGAACCAAGGACGTTTTTCTCTTCTTCCTAACTTCCTCTCTCTATGAAAGCTTGAGTTTAGACTCTAATGATCAATTTTATCCTTTTCTTTTTGAACGAACACAACAACAATATCCTCTGCTCTTCGCAGACAAGGCCCGCCTGGGTGGAGTAGAGTTAGTAAAGTAGCCGACTTCTGCGTGTACGCCTCAATATTATTCAATATTCATTCTTCAAGCTCAATATAAAGCTGGAGAATACTAGAGCTAGCTAAAGTATATCATGGCTTGGAGTCCTCGTCCTATTGAGCGACATGTTATCTGGGAAATTTGTATGAATACTTTCGCCTCCCGCGCCTGGGTTTTGGTTAACACAGAACAGTCCTATGCTGCGCACATTCTAACATGCAACGAATCAGTATCCAGGCAAAGATGCGTACCGACAGGATTACAGCACAAAACAACGATAGCAGATGTTAAAAAATTTGAACTCCCAAATAACAAAAATTGTCGCTACCTATCACATGCAGACATGCTCATATTCAAGACAAACATCATCCAGCTACAACCAAAATTGGCATGTTCCAGACTTAGTGACATCTCGCATGTTCAAAAGTAAGGCATACTGGCATTTGCCATATTCAAAAATAAGACTACCGAGTCTGGTCACTAAATGAGGGGCAGCAGCAACATATCATCCATAGGACTGAAGGGGCAGCAGCAACATATCATCCATAGGACTGAAGATACTCTAGGCTTCGTGCTTTGCCTTCTTATGAGACTCCAGTGCTTTTTCGCTGCCAAAAGCCCTGAACCAAGGACAGACTATTAGCAAAGTTTCTAAATGTAAGTGAAGATACTAAACTGTAATCATTCATGAAGAAAGTGTAAGCTAAACATACTTGCTGCATGACTTGCAGGCATGGCTACCAGATTTGGGGGACTTCTCTGACTTCTCCTTTGACTTCTTGTCAGTTGTTGGGGTCTTGCCAGATTTGTCTGCAGGAGTCTTGCCCGACTGCTTTACTGGAAGAGGAGTTGATGACTTAACACCCTTCTTGTCACCTGAGGTGAAAACAGTTTAGGAAAACATGCATGTATGCTAACATTACATTCACCATTGAAGTTTTAAGAAAACAAGAGACTAAAGCACCTGTTTTCTGACCAGATGGTTCAACCTTTCCCTTCTTACCAGAAGGTGCCACAGCTTCAATTGCCCTCTTCTTGCCACCTACTTCAGGCTGCAATGAACAAAGAATAAACAGGGTCAGACATAATTGTAATATAATAAGCACAAAGGGCAACTGTGCTGCACACCTTCTTTGGTGTAGGAGTCTGTTCATCCGAATCATCAGTTTCATCTTCAGAATCATCACTGGGATCCGCACCACTGGACGTTTCTTCACTGGAGTCATCCTCAGACATTTCACCATCATCTGAATCATCAGTGAAGTCCTCATCATCACCACTGGACAATTCTTCATCATCATGTTTGTCCTTTTTACCACCCTTGACAGGAACCTCTGCGGCAGTTTTTTCTAGAAAACAAAACAAAAAAGTGTCATTTATGAAATAAAGGCCATCTGTACACCAAACATCAATCCATGACAAAGTTCATGGTGCAAGAAGACAAGATCACTTACTAATTTCAACATTTTTCATTGGGATTTCCTCAGTTTCCATCTCTTCATCTGAACTAATTTCATCTTCACCAGAATCATCCGTGAATAAAGCAAGATGCCAGTTAAGGAAAAAAAGAGCGACCAAGTAACAAATTTCAGAATATTAAACAGATTTGACTAAACTGAAAATCACAGAACATATGAAAAGGATATTCAGACATTGGAACAGACGTCTTGTAACCACACAAGAAGACACTAGTGGTCTTTGAACTGTGCGATAGCTCAAAATCACTCTCAAATATCAAGTCACACATAATTTGAGGGTGCTTCTCAGCAGATAGAGTTCCAAGCACTAACTTCTTGTCATCAACTTTGACAGAAACAACTACAGTCTCACTCCCTTTCTTTGTTTCCCCCAGTGCAGCCTAAAAAACAGTAAACATCAATTCAGCCAAGGGACCTCAGACGAAGCTAATAAGAATTATAAAATCAATGGGAAGGGGTGAAGTCTGTAAACCTGAGAGAGGTGGACAACATAACCCTCATCAGCTTTGCAAGAAACTGTGGAGCCTGGCTTCACTTCTTTGCCTGTATGATTCAGGTAAATACATAAACTCAGTATTGCAACTTTGCAAGCAGGGAATTGAGAACTGAAAGCATAACAGAGTAATGCACTTCACCAAATCAAACAACTCAAACAGTCAAAGCGGAAATAAACAAATTAACTATCCAGTATCAACAATTGCCCATCAGATGCCAATCTATCTTCCAACAAGAAAAGCATTTGCCATGTCACAAATACTATAGTCTTTAGTTTAACATGCACACATATAAAGAGGACAAATAGCACATACTGGTGGCAGATCATATATTTCGCTTAAGGTTCAGATTCCCAATCTAGGGGATAAGTGGAGCAAGCACAATATCCATCCATGGTTAAGGGGTTGTTTGTTTCTCACCAAGATTATATAATCTAGCTTATGTGCCAAGGGCACTATAGTAAAAGAACATCATAGACCACCAAATAATCCGCACATTAGTAGCTTATCTCAGATTATTTGGTGGTCCATGATGACTTTTTACAATAATATCCTTGATATATAAGCTAGTAATCTATGTGCGAAACAAACAGGGCCTAAGTCAGCACTGCCTCAGCAATGGATTTTAAAACAACATAATGTACCATGTCTCAACAGATTACAAGGAAAAGTTTCGCACCTTTCAGAATACCTAACCACTAGCACAACTGACATATCTATATCCTTCATCACAGATTAGCAGTCCAAGCTACACATATTTTTGAGAGAATGTCAACACCACTTCATTTATCGAAACAAAGTGTTAAAAGGTAGAAGTGTAGTACTGAGCGTAATCGAGGCGCGCCTGTCAAACCCAATACATAGTAATACACTTTTCAAACATAATACTAACAGTCAACTACATAAGGAAAGGAATACGACTCGTATTATACGTACCCACTAACGCAACAAAATCCATCCATTTCACCCATCAAAAATTACAGCTCAACTCCAAAACTTACATAACAAAATTGTGTATGCAACATTCATCCACTAGGACACCTAATCACAGCACAAAATCAAACAGAGCCTCGCTAGGATCATGGAGCACCGCGCACAATCACAAAAATCCACAAATAAAAGCATGAATCGATCGATCTCCTTAACGCGCACAGTAGGGAGCAGTGGGCGATAAGACGAACCGCAAATCGCAATGACCATTCGAGGGTAGCAATGAGGAAGAGAGAGCGAAGTGATTACCCCAGAACTCCATCGCGCCGGCGAGGAAGCGGAGCAGCGGCCGCTCAGAACCCTAGGCGAGTGGGAGCGGGTGAGGAGGCGCCGAGGCTGGGTTTAGGGTTTAGCGGCGGAGGCGAAATGAGGCAACCTGGGGGGTATTCTTAAAGGAAGGCCAGAGCCTGTGGGCCGTTGGATTCAATTTCCCAGCACCTAGACCGTTCATTATGGGGTTCCATTCCGACGGATTTTGAACCAGTTTTTGAGTTTCGAAGAGGGAAAAGGGCAAAAAGGAAATATTACGCGGAGAAGAAGAGGGTTTCTTCGTTTTGGGCTTCGTCTTAAGGCCCGTATTTTCTTTAGGCCCAACCATGAAGGCCCCCTTTGGCAAAGCTCCCTAAACAGCTCCAGCTCTAGGTTCATAGCTTCTTCTGCCAAACACTCATTTCAAACAGCTTCACCTGAGAGAAGCACCGATGAAGCTGCAAAATAACTTAACAACTTTCACTGGAATGATGGAGCTGAAAAAATAGCTTAATTATCAGTTTGTCACTGAGAAGCTGTTTTGCCAAATGTTTTTTCCAAACGACTTCAGCTCCAAAAGAAAAGTTGCTCCATCATAAAAGTCAGAGTTGGAGCCATTTTTGAAGGAGCTGTAGCCCGACCAAATAGGCCCGAATTTGTCATATCGACCGAATGAAAATTCCCATTTAATTTTACTCAAATTAACATTTCACGTTTGGGTGCCTGGGTGTTGTTTGTTTCTGAGAACCGGAAGCCACTCCACGCAAACCGGCATCGACCTGAAGATTGAAGTGTCAGAATATCTTTGTGTTTTATCTGCTTGTTTGCTGAAGTTTCTGGCAACCTTTTGCCTGTTACTAAAAAAAAATGAAAACCCAGCGTTGAGTACAGAATAAAGAACATGTTTTGCTCTTAAATATCCTTTGCGTCTTATTCATTTCCTGAGTTTGTCTTGCAAATTCAAGAATTTCGGTATACAAAGTTATTATAAGCAAGAGGTAAGTACTCTGGGAAATTTTCCGAAGAAAAACATTGCTAAGCAAAGCAAAATATATGCGTTCGAGTACCACGGGAATATTATCGCTCTCGAGATAGGATCAACCCATATCACTGGTTCGGCGGACATCAGCTCACATTCGAATCTGGAACTGGAAACCGAAGTGATGCTTATTACTACTCATATGTACACTCGTCACGGACAGTGGACGCAGCATACCGTCTGGCGCCCACAGAAGACATGTCTGAATCCACAAGACGGACACAGCAGAAGCCTGCACGGCTATATTATTTACCTACGCCGGCGAGGGGGGCAACAGGGCAACTTGTTTGGTGATACATTGATACTATTATTCCAACATGCCCAGGCACCGGTAACATTACACTTTTCACAATTAAACCACAAATTTAAGGTGGCTCCTCATACTTCTTGGATTTTGAGTTTGCCTCGCCGCTGGAGCTCATAGAGCATGAGCAAAGCAGCAGAATCCTGCGAACTCTTCTTATCCGCACGCCCATCTCCAGTGAGGTTGATGACATCGCCATTTGGTATGTGCAAGGTTATTGTTGAAGCGAATGCAAATTGTTGAGGTGCAACCTTTTGCGAGCAACCACCAGAGGGGCACAGGCTGATATGGTCAAAAGACAAGATTAGATAATCATTTACGCAAACTGACCACAAATCCAATGTGAGAGTGGTACCTTGGTTCGACTTTCACATATTCAAATGTAGGCATTAGCCACTGTAGCTTTTTACATGACTCGTACAATGCTATACGAGGTCCTCCTTTACTCAACTTAACCTTCACAACCACTGCACAAATAAGATACGTGATTAGATTCATGTGAATATGCATAGATGACGTCCCTGCAATATAGGATAACAAACAAAACAAGTCAACTAAGACTACAACACATGCATTGTTCATCAAGAACAGAGACAGGAGCAGTACTTGGCATGGTTAATTCCTTTTGCCTAGGTGGTGCTATATTCTGTGTGTCCATAACATCAAGCAAGGCATTGTGATGTTTTGGACTTCCAGATTTCTTTTCGAATTGTTCCATTCTGCTAGCATTCTTTGAAATTACAAGCCCTTTTTCCTGCCAACAAGAATAGATGTTGAGCAGTTCAGTCTACCAATCAGCATGAATTACCAAAAGAATGGAGCATAAAGGAAGAGATACCTCCAGATCCCTGAGCAATAAGGAAGCTGCATGTGCTTTTGCATCTACTTTGTTCTTCCCACGACCTTGCCTCACAAGAAGCAAGTCCTTGAGTTGTAAATTAAGAGTGGCCATTGTGTTGTCTCCTTGATTTTCACACTTAATTCCCAAAAAGTAACCATTCTTGTCACACCACTCATGAAGTTCTCTGAACGGGGGTAGCTCCAGATTCTCAGGTGTGACAATTGGGGAAAGAAGAGGTTTGAAAACCCCCCAAACTACATCCAAATCAAGTTTGGTGTCTACAAGAATTGCACCTGCAATGCTTTCTACAATATCACCTAGAACCTGCGTGAAAGAGGATGCCAAAAATTGAGATTATTGTAGTCTTGTAGGCAGTAACGCTGCATTTTACTTTCAAGATTTCAACATTTAACAATTTGAAACTACATGAAAAGCAAGTAGAACCAGATATTAATCCTAGTTTCAACCATTGTATTCCAGCAGAATGTAAATATATTATTAAATAACGCACATGCTATCACGTGGTCCCAGATTTAATCAAATCGTTATGAACTATAATAAGCAGAGAGAGTATACTTTTGGTCCCCTAGGTGGCCCGTTAGATAAAAGGCTTGTTCTGTCAATGGATGAACCTTCCAGACTATTCACATATTCAGTGATTTGGTCTTGAAGGAACCCTGAAGAATGCTGGAGAAAGTGGTGGAGATTGTGCTTTACTGCAACTTGAGCAAAATTTTCATTATTTACTGATGCGGACCGTAAATCTGTCAGCTCTCCTTCATCAGTGTCTTTATGACTAAGGAAAAGATGGCGTGTTAGTAAAATATCCAAGACTGCGTCACCAAGGAACTCCAAACGCTGGAAATAAAAGGTCTCCCATTAGAGAAATAGAACAAAATCCAAGTAATCAAATATGAAACCAGCTAAGTAACAATACCAATATCAACCATACCTGGTAACAGTATGTTACTCCTGATTCTTGCCCTGATGGGTGCGTAAGAGCCTCTATCAGCAAACCTTTCACCGAAAAAACATAGCCTAGTTTTGCTTCAAGCCATTCAACTATATCAATTTTTGGAACATAATTCCGCAAAGAAGCACTTGACATGGTTTTCATAATCAGGTCTTCCTCACTTTCAATCTCAATCTGCAACCATTTGAGAACAGAAATGGCTGCTATTAATCCTCCTCCCACATAATATGCCCCAATTAAGGCCTCAACGCAATCAGAGATGGTTTTGGAACATATCCATCTGTGTCCCTTGTCGCACGCCTTGCCTATAATTATTGATTTATCGTCAATCCTATGAATATCCTCAGTTACAACCTCGGAATTTACTGGGCATTTACAAGGACAGGGCCGGATGGACAACTGTCCAGGTGCAAGCCATCGACGAGGATCAAATGCCGCATCACGTATGTAGCCCTGCAGATGACATTTCACCATTAACCAGCTAAAATCAGTGCTAAATCTCATTTTGAAGCAAATTTAGCATTTTGTTTGTATTGCAAATTACCTGTATCTTGCGCTCAATACCAAGCCTATAAAGTGTGGCATTACATATAATTTCTTGCCTCATAGACGATAACTGCCCCTCGTGCTTATCAAGAAATGTGAGGAAAAGATGGGAACTCACTGCATACTTAAGTACAGAGTCCCCAAGTAACTCTAAACGCTCCATAGAAAAGTCCTCACAGCATCTAAGTGTTGTAAGAGCTTCCAGAATCTGAGAAAAGTGTATGGAATTTGATTATTAATTTTTTAAGGAACAGAATAGTATGTATAGAAATACGCAAAAAGTATTCATCAGTCTCATACCAGGAAGCTTGATATATCAGAACCTGTGTATGCAATTTCACTTCTGAGTTGGCTGGCTAGCATTAGTGACTCAATGCGATACATCAGAGATGGAAACACATAGAATACTCTCAAAACTTCAACAGGTAAATCAAGGGGAATCAGCAGCTCTGGAGGCATGTGAACATGACTATTTGCCCTATTTTTATTTTCCACACGGTTGCCTACCAAAAAAAGAAGCAATAAGCACTAACAAATAGTATTTATATAGGAAATTATCAACTTGGCTACAGATAAAAGAGAAATAGTAACCATTGAATAGCCTAATTCAATCAAATTGACTCTATCACCGACCATAGTCGAGGGAGGGAAAAAGAGATGACAAGTTGAAAAGCATGACACAACCCTTCCAGTAAACAAAAGGTAGAAGTAACCAACGGGATATACGGACCTTCATCTCTGATCTTCGAGGAAAGAAGGTTGTGAGGATTATGGGTAGGTTTCAACACTAGCAATGGCTGTGAGGGGTGATGAAGAAAAATACTGTACCTGCAAATGAAGTGTGTTAGTAAAGTGTGGGTTAAATGTGCATTATTGAATGAGCATATCAATATGCAAAAGATTTAGCATACTTCTTCTCAAAGTATTCTGCAAATGTCCGGAATCCTGCTTCTTTCTTATCAGATGCACCATCAAATGTGCTATTGGCACATAAGTCAGCTACATGAAGAGCAGTATATATCTTCCCTGTGTGAATTGCTAGGACTACCATATTTCTCAGATCATCAGCCTTACATGACTTGTTGGCCAAATGAATGAGATCTCCACCATTTTTTTCAGGATTAAGTTTATCAATTAGGTTCTGTTTGTCCTCTGAATAAATGCTTCTCATAAGTCCAACAGTTGTAGCCGCTATGTCAATCACACTCCAATTAATGCAAACACTTCTAGGAGAATCCAGAGTAGGTTCCACAGGTAACAGTAAATATATACTTGCATTGTTCCACAGTAACATATCATCTTTCTTGAGAATGAATTCCCGTGGAGTTTTGGATGCTTTTGATCCAGTGAACAGTTTTCCAAACAAACCATTAAAGAGAAGTGCTTGAAATAGTTTTGCTTGTTCCATCTAAGAGAAAGGGAAATGAATCTTTCAGGTAAGAAGAAATGACTGAAGCAAAGTACATAAATGATATATGGACTTGATCAAACCTGCCGAGCATCCAACTCAAGAGACCCACAGGGAGAAACTGAAGCTTTTACCATCTTGTCATGCAGATACAAATCAATTTCCAAAGTAGCAGCTTCTTTTGCTATACTTGCATCAATTAACAGGACAAAGTCCGAGTATTTCTGGCCAACTTGGTCACAAACAAAATTCAACTTGTAGCCTTGAAGCTTCGTAACACTTCTATCTGAAGCCCAAGATCCAGACATAGAAAGAACCTTGGTTGTACCATGCAGCTCTTTCCGTTTGGTTGTACCTTTGAGAATGCAATAAAATACAATTGTTAAGAGATATCAACTGTTTCTTAGTTAGCAAATAAATAACTATTACAAAATCTGTTCCATTGTGCTTGTGCGTGATGATTGCAAACAAGTACATGGAAGAGATTTCTTTAGGGCATAGCAACCATGTACCTAAACATGCACCAGATGTGCAGATACTAGCCTTGCTCAAAATTTCCTGTGGAAGCTCTTCAACGGATGGAGAAAGGTGGTCATCAAGTGCTCCCAGTTGATGCAGCCTCTTACACGCATCAAGGCAAACAAGCTGCTTTGCTTTCTGCATGCTTCTTGCTTTAGGACCTACTAAAAGTTGAAACATGGCACTAGGTGGTAATGCTACCGTACACTCGTAGCCATCACTATAATTGGTGAACTGAAATGTGGGTCTTGGGGTGTAGTACCTTCAACATGAGGAAGAAAGTTAGAAAATTGGGATAGAATAAGGAAAAGAAAAAAAAAACAGAACTATTGAATGCAATCACCATACTTGTCCTTTGGAAGTTTATCACAGTACTGGAAGAGAACACTGATGCTGGAATCAGTAGTTATTTTGGCTCCAGTAGTGCTTATATGGTATTCATTTATTTCTTCAATGGGAAGGAAACTGGGGTGCGAATCCTCAGGCTCTCTGTTTGAAGCAATCTCAACCATCGAGGTCTTACTTCTCATAATAGAAGATATTAAATTGTTTTGTTTCACATTTCCCCTGCAAAGAATATTGACATTACGGTTTCTTGCAATCATTTTGTTGTCATGGCAATCATTGTACCATCAAAAGAATAAGCAGTATAGACAATACTACAGATCGAAGGGTTTACTGTTCAATCATTAGTATGTACTGAGAGTCCTTCTGTCGGGCTCGTCCACGTGACTGCACGTAGCTACGGGTAGTCCTTGGCAAATCAAATCGTATTACACTCGAGCAGTCTGGGATATGGATACCCTCTTCTGCAACATCTGTAGTAAATAGTATGTTCACCTACATTTCATTCGAGGGCAAGAATTAACAATGTCAGATCATGAGAACTATGTTTCAGTTTACTCAAATGTTAACAAGTGTTAAGTACCTTTCCAGAGCGGAATGAATCCAGTGTGTCCTTCTGCATTTTAGGGGTCAGTGCATCCACAGAAGAACTCCCTCCAGTTATAAAAGAAACATTAAGATATGAGAATCGGCCAATTTTCTTCACTGTCCGCTCAATGACTCTGGCAGTAATCTTTCGGTCCACAAAAATAAGGCATCGGACATTATCAACGTCACTGTTAGACAAAGACGTGTGACATGTCAGTGTAAAGGCACATAATAGAATGAACATGTAGAGTTAAGAAAAATTGGGACTTCACCTGAAAGATAGAAATACTTGGATGAGCTCATGGAGCTTTGGTGAGATATAGCCCACCTTTGTTGCTTGCACACATCCACTCTCTGAGTTCAGAAGTGCATCACTTCCTGAAACATCAGAGAATCATCATTGACGCACCATACTTAATAAGTTAATACAGGATGTTGCAATGCTACATCTTAGCAATTAGTGCTGAACTGAGTTGGCTTTTATCTACATAGTGTCGTAGTGTCACCTTGTTGCTGTTGGAGGCGTTTGTCAATTATGTTCAACACTTCCTCAAAGAACTTCATATGAAGCATTGCATTTTGTGCAAACAGGTCAGGTATATTTGCATCACTTTGCTGATCGGTGGTGTCACTGCCTCCCTTCAGCCAACCTTTTCTGTTACCCCTTTCGATGCAAATCTTAGTAGCCTAAGAGAAACATAAGCAAAATAAATGCCCTAAAAATTATGATAAAATAAAAGGAAAGTGCAAAAAAATGCTGAAGGTAAAAAAGAAAAAAGGCCAAATTATTAGTATAAGACTATTCTAACTAATACCTCATTAGCACAAAGAAGGCCCATATCTTCAAGGCAATAGCAAATCTTTGCTAAAGAATTAGAGAGATGTCTCTGTGATTCTTTTGTTATTTCATCAGCATCTTTATACTGGTTGGTCGGACTGCTATGCAATTGTGCTATCAGCCCATCATACTGCACACACAGACAAAAACATATTGATTTTAGAAATCGATCTTCAAAGACTTCAATAACAGAGCCAGGAATTAAAGAGTACCAAACCTTGGAGCACAAAATTCCCAGTTCTTCAATTAAATCTTCAAAAGAAACAGTTTTTGGGTCATAGTATCTGTTAACTTCTTTGGCAGAAGGAACACAAAGTTCTATCTCTTCTCTATCCACGACAGTGTGTATCTGCATTACAACGTAAATAGGATCATACGATTAAGGGTACTTTTCAGAAGTGCTAAGGGCAAATTGAACATATTTCACCTAAAAAGACAGATCTAAATCAGAGCATGCAGTTAACCATTTTTCATTTTCTAGCTTGAAACAGGTTCCTTTGTAAACCACAGTATGTAAAAAAATTGGAATATTGGAATAACCACAGCTAGTGCTTACAGCATATTTCCGACAAGTTGTTCACATGAGCAGTATAGGCTAGAAAAAAAAAGGGGGGAGGGGGATCTACCTTGGAATCTAAAATACTTTCGAGCTCAGAGAGCTGATTTTCGCAATCCAAATCAGACGAGACTCCTGCAAAAATGAGAAAGTAGAATGGCTTCATCAGAAAATATTCAAAAAGTCAAGATATTCCATGGTATGGAACAAACAAATTGCAGGAAAATTGACAGTATGAGGTCGAAGCACAATCAAAGATTATATCCTTCAAATTTCTGTGTGTAAATACACTTGATCATGGCAGATTTTGGTAATTAGTATGTGGTCCACATGCTGCTTTGTGATATTTTAGTTAAATTTTGATGTATATGTTATCAACTACAGCCAAGTATCCACCAATCATAACGTTATTACATGCCAGCATGGTTTAATTAAGTAATCATCTGCTCAAATACAATTTGTGACACAAAGTTCATTAGTTCAGCATTTGAGATGTTAGTTAAAAATTCATGTAATTTCGGGATGTCTGAAAAATAACTATGATGAACATTATGTACTTTTATCGTTGATGCTTGCCTTTTCTTATAACAGGTGATGCTGTCATACCAAAAACATTTGGCTTCAGGTCAGATTTGTGATAGAACTCCTGTTCAAAAGGCAACAACAAAAATAACAAGTTAAGAAGGACCAAGGTAAAAACGGTGTGGCTCTTAACTTTGTAAGTATAACAAGAAAGTTGTCATTTCAAAATACCTTCATTATCCTAGCATAAGGGTGGTTACCAGTTGCATGATGGCACTCATCAAATATCACGAGATTAACCATGTCCAAGATCAAGAAAGCTTGGCGTAAAGCATCTAGCAGCACCTGTGGTGTCATGACCATAACCTGCAATTTTTCATGGTGACTCTCAATTAAATAACGCTACTATTTAATGTTTAATCTAGGAAGAATTTATTTACTATCACAATGATTGAATATATCATGATGGGAGATTGAACAATCATATCTTATCTTAATAAATTAATAAGCGGAAAGTTTAAGAGCAAATACACACAAAAAAAATTCTGGGTCAAGTTCACAGGCAAGAAGATCAAGGAAGCTTCAATATGAACATAAGTTGGAATAATTATATCTGCGTACAATGAGTGTCATGATCTTTTCAAACACGAGTCAAGTAAAGGAGTGGTAGCACCTGTTTTCATCAAATCCAATGAACAAAGAGGAGTGCAGAACAGCATTTCCACAAATTAGGGAGGATTCCCTTTAGAACAAATTTGGAATCAATAAGACTGGGGAAAAGAATAAGAACCAAACTTGCCTGATACTTTGCGAGTTGCTCTTGCCAGCTATGAGCCTTCCATTGATCAACACCCTTTGCACCATGATAGTGCTCCACCTCAAAATCAGTATAGCTCTTAATCACCTCACATTGCTGTTATAGAAAATATCAGCGCAAACTGTTTCATTTTAGTTAGAAGATCAGCGTATGGTCTGTGGTATGACCTGTGTGACAAGTTGAACAGTCGGCGCAAGGAATATAACGAGTTTTCGGTCATTATTTGCTTTGCAGATCTTTCCAAAATGCTTGATGAGCATGACAGCAATAATTGTCTTCCCAGCTCCTGTGTCAAGCATCGCAATTGTGTTCTGGCGGGTAGCAACCTTATAAAGATCAAGCTGGTACCTGACCAATTTCAACATCAGGAGCACAATCACTGTATGATACTCGGTTCACCTGAATATATAGAACAGTGTAATTGTACACTTGCACAAATGTACAGTACCTTCTGGGGGTGAAATCCTGACACTCCCTCTTCTGCCGTTTATGCATGCCTGCTTCATCTTCTTGAACAAACGGTTCGGATTGCCGCTTCAAAGGATTCATGTCCACTGTTCAAGTAACAATGATTTATCAAATGAGATCAGCAGAAATCCATCACTGAGAAACCCAGCACCAAATGCATCGGGGGCGCTAACATCCCACAAAGTAATAAATAAGAAAAAGGACGGCATCGGAGTGGGGGAAAAGACGAATAATGGCATAGTTAACGTTTAACCCTCCCAAAAACCTCCAGTGAAATGAGAGCCCACAAAGAACGCGCGACCGGTGATTCCAGAAGCTTCTGGAAATCCACACAAGCCCTGACTCAAGCACGCGGCATCCAGAACCGTTCACCAAACCCTCCAGTTCACCCGCATTTAACGCGATCGAATCAGTACCCGCTGGAATCGAACATGCATTGCATCACGCCCAAAACTCCATGGCGCAATCGCCGGAACACCAGCGACAACGGCAAACACAAAACCCCGAAAAAAAACACAAGGGGAAAAGTGGTTACCATCGGCAGCGACGGCTGCCTCCGCAGCGGAATTGGCGCCCATCGCGTCGTCCCCGCCGCCGCCCGACGCTGCCCCTTCCACGTCGCCCGTTGGAGAGGTCATGCGTCTCGATCGATAAGTGGCGACGGATTATTGCTCGGGGTCGAGGACACACGCCTGAAGGCTCAAGCTGGATGGGGAGGGGGGGCTAGTCGCCAACTCCTCAGCTCCAGACTCTCGGGGCGGCGGGGTGGGGTAAAGGTGAGCAAAGGAGAAAGAATCAACTCCTGGTTATTTAGTCATTTCTAAAAGGAAAGAAATCACTAATGGTTATTAACTGCTGAGGTCAGGGCTGTCANACGAGCTGAACCTTCCATATCCATGGACCATCCTCAACCCATGGTTCATAGATGATGTCTATATTACCAAATAAGCAACACACTATGTTTAGAAACTAAATCTCTTAATGCATACTCCATCCATCCCATAAAATCTGACGTTTAGGACAGCGACAC
>JAZFNS010020003.1:11314995-11325438 GCA_037127165.1 Alloteropsis angusta | reverse complement strand
TGCACTCCGCCCAAAACGAGTTATCCTTCACCTGACGGAAGATCGGGCACCCCCGTTCATATCAGGTTGAAACAACCGGCGAAGGATGGCATGGCCAGCGGGCTTCCACCCATCAACCATGTGGATCAGCTCTGTGAGAGCTGCCTCACCGGCAAGCAGAAGCGACTTCCTTTTCCGGCGGCGAGCACATACAGGGCGGCAACACGTCTGGAGTTGGTGCACGCAGACCTCTGCGGTCCAATCACGCCGCCCACGCCCGGCGGCAAGTGGCTCTTCCTCCTCATCGTCGACGACAAGAGCTGGCACATGTGGGTTGTGCTGCTGGCGTCCAAGGACGAAGCTGCCGCCGCGATCACGAAGCTGCAGCCACGCTTGGAGATGGAAGCTGGGAGCAAGTTGGGGACACTGCGAACGGACCGCGGCGGTGAGTTCACGGCGCGGGCATTCGGCGAGTACTGCGCCGAGCTTGGCATTCAACGCCATCTTACCGCACCGTATGCCACAACAAAATGGCGTTGGCGTAACCAGACTGTCCTGGGCATGGCGCGCAGCATGCTCAAGGCGATGCGCATGCCCAAATGGTTTTGGGGGGAGGCGGTTGTGACGGCGATCTTCATCCTCAACCGGGCGCCGACAAGGAGTATCGCCAAGATGACCCCGCATGAGGCCTGGCACGGGAGCAAGCCGCCGGTCAATTTATGTTTACTAAGAATTATAAAGGGAGGCATAACAATGCACGTTTGAAACCCACACTTTTCAAACACGGGATGTTACAGAAACATTGGCCAAGAAATGGAGGAGATGTCACCCATATCACGTTCCAACATATAAAACCAATGCTTAGCGACACCAATCATATTAAAAGAGGCTAACCAAACCTTCTTTGTCTCCATTGTGCGTTGCGCCCTGAAGAAGTGCTCACAACGATTCAACCAGCCCAAGGGATCTTCCTTGCCATCAAAGGTCAGAAAGAACAGCTTGTGGTAACGAGGAACTGCCAATGGATCATGATCATCTTGCTGGAAGAACGGTGGAGGTGGTGGAATGTCAAACCTGAGAATGGCGGAAGGGGAATGGGGATAAGGAATTTGGGTGATATGAACAGGACACGGAGGCGCAGAAGTATGAACGACAATCGAGGTAGTCGCAGGCAGCGAAGGAATGCCTCCAAAACCTAGAAGACCGTATGGCATGGACACCGGAGGCTAAGAGCTGGGCGCCACGACGCTGAGCGATGGTGGAGTAAGGCCGAGAATGGGATCCGGAGTACGCCCTTCCACGGCAGACAACCGGGTAGCGAACTGCTCGATTTGGCGTTGGAGGCCATAGACTGCAGTGGTAAGCGAATCGAGGGCAGCCAAAGGAGCAGAGACCGGCGTCGTGGATGGTCCGGAGGACATATCGGAGGAGATGGGGGCGGAAACAGCCAGAGGTGGGGCGGTGGTGGACTGGACGCCGGCGGAGGACGGCGCACCGTAGGAGGCAGCAGTAGATGTGCCCGGGATTGAGGCGGACATCTCTGGTACCAAATTCTCAGAGTGTGTGTGGCGGAGGGTGTAGTCATGCGAGGTTGGAGGTCGGGGGCGAAGCTCCCAGCGGCGGCGCGACGAGAGAGCCGTCACGACGCGTCGGCGAACGCGAACTGCGGAGCAGAGCGGCGAGAGCGTCGTGCAAAGAGAGAGAAAGAGAGAGGGGAACCGAGGGCGCTAGAAGATCAAATTGATCTCCAGCGTAACTGCATTCAATCTAGAGTTGAGCCTTTATGGCTTAGTTACACAATTGATGCACAAGTTTACAAATTCAAACCTACTAAACAACTGCTACGCGAGTACACGTTCTGAGTTGCTGCCGTGCGTTTTATTCCCGACGACGACGTTGGTAGACACGGCCGCACATAACAATTATGTAGGTGCACAAAAAATGGGCAGATTGCCAAATAACATCCAACTATGCATCCTTCGATGAATCATCTCCGGCAAATTGAAATGTGTGGCCAAATTGGGCTAAAATGTGTGGAACATGAGCACAAGAAAACACCTTCCATAGTGGATTTTTATAGACAAGCTTGATGGAAAGCACTCAGTCTATTTTTTAAAAATTGAATGAGGTATGAACACAGAAACAGTCGATCACTTTTGATCAGTTTCTTGAATACTTTTGACTGACCTAGGGCCAAAATGGTTCGCCGTTACTCTTGGGAGCTAGTATTTTGAATAGAACTTACTGATCAGTTTGCTTAGTTGTAATAATTGGAAATTTGGGGACGCTGTTGGCCAATGACCTTCGGTTCTAACTTTTGGGTCCAACTAGATGTGATAAAAACAGAGGAGCACATGCTTTGCATTATAAATTGTTTAAGTAATCTAAGTTCCATATGTTTACAAAGGATTGCGATTTTATTCTCATGTCTAGAAAAAATGTATAATCAATATTTTTGTTACCTATAGTTAAATGCTACATGAGCTCCCAGTACTATAACATATCTTATGAAAACTTTAGGTCTCTTAATATAATGAAGCGCATCTGTTGTACGTTTTAAAGAAAAGAAAGATATGCACATCGACAACAAGGGGCTTAAACCTCAGGTTTCACATCTTGTATGTCTCACCAATGCAGCCAAGAGGACCTTATGATTGGATATTTGGATATATTAGACACAATCAAAGAATATATTTGGTAGAAAATTGTAGAAGTGGTTTAAAGTCGTTGAAGAGTCCTTGTACGTACAAAAAGCTCAATAGGACCAAAAGGTGAATTAGCTGTTCTATAGACTTGGCTACTCAGATCATTGTTGTTCAACTGACAGAACTTCCCAAAGACAATGCACGAAGGTGGCCCAATAATTACTCTGTAGTGTTCCTAACCAACAGATTTAGTACGTTGTGATTTTTTAAATATTTGTCTTAAAATAATGTATGGAGTAAACATAAAGTTAACAAGCAAGATTCAGTATCGAATAATGCATCGTAGATTTCATAAACAAAGTAGACAAGCAGTCAATCTAAACATACCGTTTTTTGTTTTGATCTCAACTTTTAAATTAAATTATATCTATTTAGTAGTTATAGTTTTGTGTATGTGATATACATGACTTTTTCTCCATCTTTTAAACATATACCTTTTTGAATATTTTATTTCCACGAATGATAAATTTGACTGATGCATTATCTTCACACAAGGAATGTGGTGGCGCTCCAATTATCTATTTGGATTTGACACCCGGCAACATACTATTGGATGATAGCTTCAACTGAGGATGGCATTATTCAAACTTTTTCATTGAACCAAGTACTGTAATTCGTATCAATCCTTAGTGTGCTAATAAGCCACATAGGAGCCATTGCGACTGTACTGCTACTCTGCCACAGCAAAAGTTCAACACAGAACAACATTATGGCATCATACAACAAAAGCTAGCCTGGCACTGCAATTTTATTTCAAATGTAGTTCCACTGAAAAGGCTGGCATCTTTCATTAAACTAATGTGAGAAACAACTAGAAAGGGACTGGCTGACATAGACAACTACAACCGAACCTGAAACCAAAGGTAGAAAGCCATGAACCAGCAACTGTTGCGAACAACATCTGCAGATGATTCAGCTGAAAAAGTAAAGGTGATAGTAGACAATGTAAGTGACCGAGGAACAGATGGAATTCGTCAAGAATGGAATGCACATGAGCAAACACACCTTTATAAACGATTATTGCTGAAGAAACAACTGAAATCCTCCTAGATGCGGATCTCTGGAACATGCTGCATCTTTTGATTCATCCCTTTGCAGTTCCACTGAGTTTTGAAGCCCGTGTGGAGACCAAGCAGCAAGAGCTTCTTAAGGTTGCGACAGCACTCGATGCCTTGAGGGACTGTCGCTAGATTTGGCAGAGATGTAATGTACAGACCTTCGATGCTAGGAACTGAACCTTCGCCGAAGTCCAGGAAACAGACATCACACAAACCAATCAAAACAAGTGTCTTAAGGTGAGTGAAGGACTCAGCAGGAACAGCCAATTTTTGTCCACTTCTTATGTTGTTAAGTCTTAGATAGGACAGGTTTGGTGCATGTGACGCGAGGAACGCCAGGGGATCTTCTCCTCCAAGGTGACACCGGCTAAGAGCTACATACTTAAGAATTAAGATTTCCCCCGTGGTGCACAAATATTGGGCACCGCAGTGTTCTGCCAGCCCAACAACCTCTGACAATCAGCCTGTGAAGCTTTGTGGAAGTTGGTCTGAGATCCTCAAAAGAAAGTGGCTCGTTCTCACTTCTAGCAGAGAGAAGCAAGCTGTCCAAAAGCGGCATCATTGACAAAACAGAAAAAATCATGTGACAATGGGCAGCACTTATGTTTTCAATCCACACGCTCCTTAGTTGCATCATATTCTCAAGCTGCTCAGCCAAGTCCTTACTTGCTTGAACAGTCTCGAGAGTTTGAAGTTCTTCCAGATTGGAAAGCCCTTTAGGTGCTTCCACTCCAATAAAGTACCAGAACTCTGAGTGCTTCTCATCAGCATATCTGTCAGCAAATATGTGCCTAAGCTTAGTGAGCTTCACAATCCCAGGTGGTAGATTTCTAATATTGGTTGACTTGACATCAAGAGTCTGAAGATTAATGAGATTCTCAATTGAGTCTGACAGTAAGCTTATTCCTGTGTTCCTTAGACCGATGTAGCGTAGATTGAACAGATGACCAATTGATGGAGGTAATGTCGTGACTTCTGAGTCTTCCAATTCAAGGACAGTAAGGTACATGGATTCAGATAATATTGAAGGTACAGACCTTACAATGGTTTCACTTGCCATCAATGTCCGTAGGCGGGGGAATTTCATCTTGGGTGCATCAGTTTTCATCTTCCTGCATCTGAGTGCTGATAGGCGACGTACATCTTTATCAATCTGAATTATTGCACTGAAGTCATTGACAGTACCAAACATCTCTACTTTAGAGATGGAAAGGGCTAGCTCTCTCAAGATGTCATGCATTCTAAATGTGTTCACACCACCAAGCTCGTCATTATCGACAACTTGCAACATGTTTCGATGGATCAACTCCATGAGATAGCCCTCTGCCACCTCCTCTAGAGTACTGTCCCCTTTCTTTACTACAAACCCTTCTGCAATCCATAGTCGTACAAGCTTTTCCCTTAGCAAGGGATAATCTTCTGGGAACATGCTGCAGTACAGGAAGCAGTTTCTAAGGTCTCCAGGCAAGTCATAATAGCTCAGACTTAGAATTCCTCGAACCTGTGCATCCTTCTCTAGCTCAGACGGAAGTTGATCATATATCTGCTTCCAAACAGGCAGAATTAACTTCCTCGTTGAAAGTAAGCTTCCTGTAGATACAATTGCCAGTGGCAAGCCCCCACATTTTTTTGCAATATTAACAGCCAGCACATGCATCTCTAATGGGCACTTAGCAAGCGGCAAAGCCACACATTTCTTTACAATGTCATTAGCTAGATCCAAGAGCTCTGATGAGCTTTTTGCCATAGGCAAGCCTTTACATTTGTTAGCAGCATCAGCAGCTAGCTCCTGAAGCTCAGCTGGGCACTGCTCTAGTAGCAGGCCCTCAAATTTGTTTGCAATGTCAGTAGCTAGCTCCTGAAGTCCCACTGGATAGTTCACCAGAGGAGATCCATTGCATTTGTTTGCAGTATCAGTGGCTAACTCCTGTAGTTTTGATGGGCACTCAGACTCATAGTTGTTGGAAGGAAAAGCCTTGGTACAAAGTAGGCAAAGAGCATCCTTCACACCTAATGGAGTTAGCTTGAGATGATAATGCTTGGGAGCAAGAGCAGCCACATCCTCTTTCCTTGTGGTGATAACAATGCAACTTCCATGTTTAGAATCTTCAAAAACATCACGCATTCTTTCATACACTTGAGGGTTCCATATGTCGTCTAATACAACCAAATATTTCTTTTCTCGAAACACTTCCCTTAGTTTTGTTTTAACCATGTGGATTTCCATGTTATCTTCTGATTTCTTCTTTCCCATTTCCATGCTGTCGTTGTTAGCTGTTGCCATCTCAAGTAGCTTCCTCAGCAATGACTCAACGCTATTGTATGTCTGTGAGACAGTGAGCCACAGAAGCATCATGAAGTTATCCTTTTGCTTCTCGTACACATTTGCAACCAGGGTGGTCTTTCCCATCCCGCCCATACCACAAACTGATACTACCTTGAGATCTCGTGTATCTGACCTCAACCACTTAGTTAGCTGCTCCCTGTTTTTCTCGATCCCTACAAGATCCTCATCTTTCATAAATTGGGGCATACTGTACTGAGGGAATTGCATATCACTGTTGTGGACTTGAGTTGGAAGAAACTCATGGACTGGTCTCAGCCATTGATCCTTCAGCTTGGAAACATGCTCAATTTCCTTCTCTATCTGAATTAACTCATCAGATATTTTCCTGAATACCATGGCGTAGTTTATTCCCTTGCCTAATTTTTTCAGGAATTGTTCTTTCTTGTATTGAAGGTAGTTGTATGAAAATTTATCCATCACATCCTCAACACGGTGTGACAACATTCGCACCTCAGAGATCCATCCCTTCAGGAGTTCGTCACTGAGATACAGTGCTCCTGTCTTTCGTATAAAGAGATTCATCATCAAAAGTTGTCTCCTTACACGTTGCACTGTGTTAGGTAGCTCAGTCAAATCAGAAAATTTGGTTGCGACAAAAGTGGCAGCTTCTCCTGCTAAACAGAGACCAATCTTTGACAGAGCAAGGAGAGCTGCTTCAGCCATCTCTGCTTCGGAAAACAGACAAGCTTGTTTCAGATTGCAGATAAATATATTCAACTAAAGAGGAGCAGAGGCAGAAATAACATAGCCAAGATGCAGTTGCATACAGCACGAAACTTCAATTTTTCCATATGGTTGAAACTCCAACTTATTTTATTTTACAAACGAAAACACTATCTAGTTGATGTTAGAGAACTAAGTAAACTCTCCTTTATTTGTATTATATAAAAGTATGACAGTGTAGAGTGCACAAGTCTTTTTACCTACACTACAGCATGCACACTTTGTCATGGATAATTGTATGTAAAAAACATTAAAAATACTCTGTCTAAAGTTTGTCAAGAACCTCTGTACAAAAACAATTGGAATACCCCTTGTCATGTTGTGGACGTCTCAGTTTACAGCCAGAAAAAACAAGATATAGCAGGTTGTGCTACTGTCATTCAAAAATCAGAGTGACTAGATGAGTCACCAGACTTGCCATTCATAACCAAAATCATTCTAATTCGTCAGTCCACCGAAAGAAAAGGAATGACACATATTACGGCAAAATTTTGTAAAAAGAGGACCCTACCATCTGATTTCATCTCAAACAAAAGGACATAGAGTACCCAATCTACCTAACAAGGAATGGAAAATGCCCATCATTGAACAATCAGGTTACAAATGCTCCTTAGAGATTCACGTGACATTCCGATTGGCAAAGGTTGGCAATCGGTCCTCATGACCGAGAGCAAAACAGTATCAGAGGAAAATACGGCAGGAACGAATATTCAGCGGCGCGGCAATTGGTCGAGCAGGTCGTCTGCGCGGGGTCCGACCTCTGAAACGACACCAGATCCCTCAAAGGCTCCAAGTGCCTGCCGTGACTCCTTCCGGGTAGCGGCGGCAAGGGGCCAAATAAGCCAGCAAGGTCGCTGCCGCCGGCCGCGCCGGCGTGCTCAGGGAGGAGCGACGGCGGCGTGGTAGGACAGTGACAAAGACGGGTTGCTAGCACTAGCTTGTCTGTGGGCACGCAAGATTTATCGCCGCGTAGCATCAGCAGAATCTCCATTTCAATGCGGAGAGAGTTGGTGCATCCGAGTAGCTAAAACCACGAGCACAAAGAAACAGAAGCTTGTAGAAGAAAACCATGAACGAAGCACCTACTTGATGTTGCGGCGGGCAGCGAGCTCCTGCAATTGTGGCACGGCTCTCACCCTCGTCTGGTGCTCTGTAGTTATGCACTGCGAACTGCGGCCCAGGTTGGATTTGGAAGAGGAAAGCTACTAGCTGCCGGTAGAGATCCACTGCAACGGAGGTTAGGTGCTGATTCCTCGGGGTTGACTTGACCTTTGCTCACTAGTAGACACTCCGTGTCAAGGCCCATGAACAGGTACTCCCTCCGTTCCATAATATAAGGGCTTTCTAATTTTCGTACCAACATTTGACCATTCGTCTTATTTAAAAAATTTAAGAAAATATAAAAACGATTATAATATATTAAAATATATACTATGATAAACATGTTATAACAAAAAATTAATATTTTTTTACAAATTTTTTGAATAACACGAATTGTCAAACGTTGGCACAGAAATCAAAAAATGCTTATATTATGGAACGGAGGAAGTACGTGCACAAACAATACTGGACCGGCTCAAGGCCGCAAGATGAATTCGGCACAATTAGTTGTTTGGACCGAATTATGCACCGCGGACCGAAATATTAGGGGCTGTCTCCTCCAGATAGGCTGCAGCTTCTCTGTTCCCTTTGCGTGTTCCCATCCGTGTCCCTAGACACATGGAGGGCATTGGTTCGCTCTCCTTCCCTCTGGTATCTCCGTCAATAGGTCCACTCCTTCATGAAACGGAACCGTTCATTCTCACGGTCTCACCTCCGTTCCTTCCGTCCGTCCCGTGCGCTAAAATCAGTTGGTTAGCGAATATTAATGGAGGGAAAGTCGTAAGACATCTTTAAAAAATAGCGCCAATTACACCATATAGATTCATCGACAAAGAAACAAAGTATAAGAATAACTATCAGATTAGTTTCCTCCTCTTTTGCTCAACAACAATGGCAGCTACGCCAAATCTCCCTCGGCCAAACGACAGAGACAACTACATGGGTGTGGAATCGACATTACTTCCACAAGTACCGAGCCTCGTCATGCCCTCTGTTGCTGGTGCCACATTCTCGTCAACTTCTCCTGGCATCAGTACTCCTTCTGGTCACACAGAAAGAATGGAGTTAGAAAATGTAAGTAACATAATAGTATTATTTATAATGTATATTTGTTTCATCTATGCAAATCTATTTGAGTTTTCCCTCTCTTATAGATTTTTCTTGATTTCTAACTTATTGCACATGGAACCCTCCGGAAATCCAACCAAGACTCTAGTAAAACTGAATCTATCCAAGTAGAAAATTACCTGGAAAACAGGACACCAAAGGTTGGTGTCAGATTCAGTACTGAACAAGAGGCATATAACTTTTACAATGCCTATGCTCGAGAGAAGGGTTTCAGCATTCGAAGAAGTAGTTCACATAATGTGAAAGATACTGGCACCATAAAGAATAGAACATTTTGTTGTTCTCGTGCAGGTATTTACTAAATTTATCTTATATTGGTTTTTCATGATTGAGCGCAAAATATCATATAGATTGGCTATTCCTTTATCAATAGGTACTCGGGGTCCTGATAAAAGAGAAGAATATTCCAAGTACAATAGGCCAGAGACAAGATGCATGTGTCAAGCACACATGAAGATAAGTCTCAGAGATGGGTTCTACTATGTCTATGATTTTGAACCTGGGCATAACCATATTCTTGCTACTGCCAGCCCAGTCCATCATTTAAGATCTCAAAGGACAATAACCGAAGCACAACTTGCAAGTGTCGAAGCCGCTAAGGGGGTCGGCATTTCAAATAAAGCTACTTTCGATCTCATGGCAAAAGAAGCTGGTGGAATTGAGAATCTTGGATTTACACGTGAAGATATGAAAAATAAATTGTACTCAAAGAGGTCATTGAAGATAAACCAAGGAGATACTGGAGGAGTTTTGGAATATCTAGAGACGAAAACATCAGAAGATGGAAATATTTCTATTCCATTCAGGTTGATGCAGATGACTTGATAACGAACATTTTCTGGACTGATTCTAAAATGGTTGCAGACTATGAGGTTTTTGGTGATATTGTTTCCTTTGACACAACATACAGAAAACTAAATGATGGACGCCCATTTGGTTTGCTAGTTGGAGTGAACAATCATAAGAAAACTACTATTTTTGGTGCTGCACTTTTGTACGATGAAACTGCTGAAAGTTTTGTTTGGCTTTTCAAAACTTTTTTAGCAGCTATGTCAGGCAAGAAGCCTCAGACTATTTTGACTGATGAAGATGCAGCCATGGCAAAAGCAATCAAGATTGTACTACAAGGGACTCATCAAAGGATTTGTGTTTGGCACATGAATCAGAATGCTTGTAAGCACCTCTCTGGAGCTGTAAAGGAATATAAGAAATTCAATGTAGATTTCAGAGATGTATTTATGATCATGAGGAGGAAGAGGATTTTATAGCTGCTTGGAACAATTTGCTAGACAAGTATAAGCTAGACGAGAAAATTCTTGGCTCAAAAGGTTATTTAATAATCCCTCCGTTCCAAATTGTAAGTCATTCCAAGATTCTTGGAAAGTCAAACCATCTCAAGTTT
>JAZFNS010020003.1:11135583-11146317 GCA_037127165.1 Alloteropsis angusta | reverse complement strand
TCGCCGCGCAGCACGTCTCCGCCGCCGCCGACGGTAACCTCCCCGCCGCCGCCGCCGCCGCCGCCGCCCTCTTCTCCTATCCTACTACCGATTAATCAGCCAAGTTGCCCGCTTTTTTTTCTTTTTTGTTCCAATCGCCTTTAGATGGAAAGAAAAAAAAACTCTCCCCCCGAGCGTTTCCAACCGAGATTGCTTGGATTGTTAACTCCCAGTTCATTCGTTACCGCGATTGGTTCGACGAGCACAGATGGAATCTCGTTCCCGTTCCCCGCATTCGGCGATTGTGAATTTGTGATGTCAAATTGATTCCTTTTTTTCGCTCGGCTTTTCCAGGATTGCTGATGGGACTGGATGAGCGCAGCCGGGCCGCGGATTCGCTCGCGTCGGTGCTCGCCGTCTACGACGGCTTCTGCAACCTCAAGCAGGTCAGTCCCTCCCGTCCGTCCCAGAGCTTGCTCCCACACCAACAACACACACACAAAAAAATATCTCTCCTTTTTTTTCTTCCTGCTCTGCATTTTCCTCGAGTCATACTGTGTGTTCATTCGATGGCGGTCGTTCAAACCTCTGACCTCGTCTCCGGATGGCTTTCAAAGATGCTGCGCGCATGAGATGAAATTTTGGTCCTGTCCGTCAAATTCTGCGTTTCAAAGTCTCCACCACCCTTGCCGTACCACTCGTGCTACCGCTACTTTACTGGATGGCCCTGTTTTCTTCTCTTCTTTTTCCAACGCCTTCTTGTTTTGGGCACCTCAACTGTTTTCCACACAACTAACGGTCTATCCATCTTTGATAGAAATTCAACTGCAAGCTTTGGGTTATTAAGGCTGCCTCTGAATTGTGAATTCTCATCAATTTCTTGGTCCATTTATGCGCATCAGATTAATTTGGAGCTCAAGGTCTGTGGAGGGTCATCTATTCGCAAAACTCTGGTCAAAGAGGCAGCTTCTTGTGGCGCTGCCCATCTCATCCTCGGTGTTGCCAAGAATTCCCGGTCCTTCGGGTACTTAGCTTGACACATTACCAGTTGCCATCTTAGTCCAAATTTATTTATTGTATGATACAAGAATTGTTTTTCCTGCAAACATGTAGGTCGTCCTCCACATCAGTTGCCAAGTACTGCTCGAAGAGAGTTCCACCAGGCTGCTCTGTTCTTGCAGTGAACAATGGAAAAATTGTTTACCATAAAGACGCGGGCCATACGATGGAACATGAACTGTACCAAAGCACGGCCACAAGTATGTTGGCTGAATAATTTTGTTTGCATTTTTTCATTTTTGTGGTTACAAAGCTGCTATCAATTCAGTATGCTCAAGTGTTGGTTTAAAATGCAGTACCTGAGACACCAAGGAGGACCTACCGGAAGCTCTTGTCATCCATGATAGNGGGATAAACATTGGGATGAACAAGCAAAGGATAACAGGTGCATTTCTCGTGCCGTCACCATGCCAATGAGGTCTCCTGCACGGCCAAAAGAAGTTTCACTAGCATTGGTCCCGGTAAAGGGTTGCCGACGTGAATCGTCAGAAGTAGCAACTGGGTGGCCCCTCCTGAGGAAAAAATTCTTGCCAGAACGGAAAGCTTCCCTGCCTGANAAAGTCAAAAATGTCCGTGGTGCAGTGGGCAATGCGGTTACCTAGTAGGTATTCAGCAGTGTCACCAGTCCATTCAGAATACAGAAATACAAGACCGGACTTGATGCGTACCGATCATATTCTCCGTGACCGGGTGTTGAGACGCAATTCGGGAAAGTCTTCTGTAGTGATCGAAGAATTGGAGAAGGAAACTCCAGAGGAGCTGACCTTGCTCAAAGAGAAATTCAAATCCATCTATTCTTCCTTCAGTTACAGTGAGCTTGCAAAAATTACCTCTGATTTCTCACCAGGTACACATCTGATTAATCTCGGTTCTAATGCCTACTTGTATCTCTGTTACTTCCAACTTTTTGTAGGCATGCGGTGTTAATACTTTGGTTGTTTTGTGCAGAGTGTGTAGTTGGACAAGGCGGCACTAGTCAAGTTTACAAAGGCTGTTTGGCAAATGGCAGGGAGCTAGCNAGTGAAGATCCTGAAGTATTCTGATGAGGTTCTCAAGGAGTTTGTGTCAGAGATTGATATTGTCAGTTCTCTCAGCCACAAGAATGTGATATCCCTTATTGGTTTCTGCTTCAAGAATGATGACCTTCTGTTAGTGTACGAGTACTTGAAAAGAGGCAGCCTGGAAGAGATANCTGCATGGTGTGTTTAACAGCTTTGCTGCCTGCTAGCATTCTTCCTGTGATATTATCATGTAAAATATACCTAATGTTATTACTATGCAGGTGAAAAAGAAAAGAACATCTTTGGTTGGACTGAGAGGTTCAGCGTGGCTGTGGGAGTTGCTCATGCTCTGGATTATCTCCATGGTAATGACAACAGTCGTCCAGTGATCCATAGGGATGTCAAGTCTTCAAACATCCTCATCTCGGAGTGCTTTGAGCCAAAGGTAATATTTTTCTGTCAGATTGCACGGAACACATCAGTCCATGTGCAGTTCAAAAATTAAGTGAACTCAAACTTTCAACATGTGTCTTGCAGTTATCAGACTTTGGTCTCGCAGTCTGGGCTGCTGATGTGACATCTAAGATGACATGCAACGACGTTGCAGGAACTTTTGGGTTCGTTATCCAAATTGTTTGATTGTTTTGACAATCTCTTGCTCCATTGCAACAATTGCCTTACTGACATAGATATACTTTGACAGATACTTAGCTCCAGAATACTTTATGCATGGCAAGGTGAACAACAAAATTGATGTGTATGCTTTTGGTGTTGTCCTTCTTGAGCTCATCTCAGGCAGGAAACCGCTATGCACTGGTTGTCCGAAAGGGCAGGAGAGCCTAGTGATGTGGGTGAGTGGCATTTCTTTCTAGCAGCTGCTATTAGGTGCCAAATTCATGTGTAGGAAATGGTTATTTTCTTTGTTTTGATCAGATAATTAACTGATGAATTGTTTTGTGCAGGCAAATTCCATCATACAAGGAGGAAAGCTCACACAACTTGTAGATCCCAACATGCCTACTGAAGGCCACACCGATGAAGTTGAGAGGATGACCCTTGCTGCTTCCCTCTGCATCAGACAAGCACCTCAGGACCGTCCTCAAATTGATGTTGTAAGTTTTTTTTCCCCTTGATGCATGTTTTGCGCAAGTGTTCATGCTGTTTATCATTTTCTTACAACCATCTGGATGTACGCCAGGTTCTCAAGCTTCTCGAAGGCGACAACGATATCCTCAAGTGGGCACGTTCACAAGTCGGACTATCTTATGACATCGATGCCGATGAATGTGTGATGACACCACCAGCACCGGGGAGGAACACCAACATCCAGTCCTACATCAACCTCGCATTCGATGTGGATGACGACTCTGCCTCTGTCAGCAGCACCGACTTCATCGCAGCCAATACCTCCTTGGAAGAGTATCTGAAGGGAAGATGGAGCCGGTCATCGAGTTTCGACTGACCCATCCATGACCGATCCATGGCAGAGTCACCCCATTTTAGTGTATAGATCCCCTTTTCTCTAATTTAAGCTACATTTTTGCACCTTGGATGAGAGTCGGCAAATGCAATGCCCTCCACCAGGAATTTCCCCTTAGTTTTTTTTTTATGTGGTGGTCTTTTTTCCTCTCTGAAGAGACCCCTTTTTTACTGTTTGAAGAGACTTGTCATACCCAGGAATTCTCATCCAAAGGGCTGAGAAATAAAGTAGGAGATATATGAAATGGTGGGTTTCTTCCCACACCGTAATGAATAATCTTTGTTCTATCTCATAGTTCAAGGTTAGGAGTTAAAAAGCAAATTATTTGTATGCCTGTTGTGAAAACAAATGATTTCTTCCAGAGCTTCAGCTGGACATTTTCTGCTGCATCCAGTGCCCCGAATTTTCTTTCTGAACACTAGTTCTATTTCCCTGAGAAAAATCATCAAATGATCCCGATGATAAAAACAAAATTCAGAATCTACATGAATCATTATCCTTCCAAGAAGCCAACACAATACAACATGCCCTTAATAATTTAAAAGCTGCAGGGCATGACGGTGCATGTCCAAGCATTATACAACCACTGTCGGTTTCACCGGTAATTGTCAACAGCATCATGACAAGAACGATCTGAGCAGGTCGGGTTGAACAGATTCATTGTAAAGACCCTGAAAGCGAAAGTTGGGGCACGTTACATCACATGGGACATGCACATGGACAAACTTCTAGAGACACAGAAAGGGATCTTGAATTTTTTTTTTNCGCGCGTGCATGGCAACATGAGCAAGCCGACATCAGTGTCATGATGGTGAAGTTGNTGGACAGGAATTGTAAGAATAACCGTCACACCAGAACATGGAGAATAATCAAGTATAAACATGTTTGCGAGTCACCGGCCTCTACGGACGGCGCAAGGACAAATGAAATCTTGCAGGTCACCGATCTTTCCGGATGTTGTAAGGGCGACAACCTCTCTTTTTTTCAAGTTTTCACCAGTAGTCTATGGCCGCATCATGTACAATACAGCCATGAATAAAAAAGGTAAAGGTATCCATCAACATGGATCAACATTGCAATTTACAATTGGATAGCATGAAGCGTTTTGTTCTGGCAAATTATCGATCGGAAGAACATAGAGCATATCCCTTCGGAGAAAGACAGCATATATAACCACAAAAAATTTGACATCAAGGGTAAAACAGCATGTCAATTAGTACGCCCATGACTCTTCCAGCTGTTCAGAAATTGTTGCATAGCAAGCAGCACTAGGCAGACCCAAGGTTGAAGTTACGATAACCATCCAGTTACACTCATCAGAAGACACAACGAACTGCAATGTGTTTTTGTCCAGACATGTATTTAACACAGCAAAACACTCCAGTGAAGGATGCTAGGTGCGGCGGGCCAGCATTTGAGCATGACAGGTTCGCTTAACTGGTAGTTTCGGAGGTCTTCTCCAGAGCTGTCAATGAATGAGTGTTAGTGATATGCCATGCTGGGGGAAGGGAAAACGAATCTTAAGTGAAGTCTGCACATGGCTGAACTGAACAGTTCTACTTACCGTTGTAGTTGAGGAGCTTCTCGATGAGGTCGACATGAGTCATCAGCATTCGCCTACAACAGTAGCGCACTAAGTTCAAAGCATCCAGAGCGTCCCTGAAAACAGATGGACACAGAAAACAGTGACAGTCTGCAATTTACCAAACAAGTAACTGCATATGGCACAGCAACAATGCCAAACAAAACACCGTCGAAGATAAATTAGCACGCCCATTGTTACTGTGATATGAATGTGAATTGTGGAAGTAATCGCAAAGTTTGTAGTGCATACAAAAAGATTATGAGAAACTTCATGTTAAGTGGCACCAAACATAGCCTAGTGCCTAAAACAGGGGGTTTGGCTGTTAAAAGAAGGAAGATTTATGTTCCAGATACAAAACATCATAGCCTCCAAGTAAACGTACTGGCGACAAAAGGTTCAGAATATGCTGACTTATGGCCTAGCTAAGAGAAAAAAAAATGCAATATGAAATGGATTCGAAAATGAGCCAACCTCAAGCAACTGTAGGTCTCAAGTGTTATTTTAGTATACATTTAGTGGCTATGTAAGGCACATGAGTAACTAAATCAAAATCCTAATGAGCAAATTCCCAAATCTAATATACCCAGGTTCTAGATGCATCCATGTGCCACATGTTTTTGATAGTTGGATAATGCGATTGGATTCTGATTAGTGCTTATTCACTGTATCGGGTATAGAGTATACAAGATGGTTTCCTACTTTCCTAGTGATAACACATGGCTGGAGCTACCATACATCTACAATGGCTACAACAGCCTCATATTTTATTACCTTAACTGTGCATCTTGGCATTTTGATTGAAAAAGAACATACATAAAACTTTGTTTAAGCTATTTGTAAAAAAGGAAGTTTAAGCTGAGAGATTGTGCACAGACATCAGATTCAGGGGTGATGCTTCATCGCAAAAGTTTGACATATTTGCTTTAGCTTGCTACCCAAATTTAAGATTGGAGGATCCTAAATCATTCAGACCTAGAAATCAAGAAATTATATTACTTTGTACTCTAATGGAACAAAAAAATACTAACTAGTTGCTACTAGGAAATACTAGTCAAAGTGAAGTGCCCCTGGTCCACAAGGATGTGAATGTTAAAAAAGATCTCTAGCCAACAAAATGCCCCAGGTCACATCAATAATCATATGTACTCAATCCTAACAAGACACATTCTGTATTTATAAATACTCCATACTTCTTATGAAGCCAAATATACAGACTTGTGTGAAGAGACCTCATTATTAGTCACATGAATTACGAGTCATACAAGTAACAAATATCTAAGCTGAGCCATGCCATTCCATATCTATCTTATAGAACTAGCATTTTTCTGAACTTCCATCAGAAGTAGCTTATGCTTTTTTAAAAGGAATCTGTTTGTCAAACCAAGCACGAAATGATAATTGAACCTTCCTAGATCATTTCTATGTTACAAAATATTGTTTCTAGTTACTAGCTACCTCTGTCATCATAACATCTCAGAATAGCTAGATACATGAAACACCAAAGACATTCATCAGAGCCATCAGCAACCAATAAGACCAGGACAAAAAATGAAACATAAGCTCAAGGAGTCTTTTTTTTTTTAATCAAAGAGATTTCATTAATTAAAAGCTGAAGGAGTCAGCTGGTGCAAACAACTTGCTTTATTTAGTGACAGATATATCCAACTAAACAAACCAGGAAAGGAATGCACATGCACAACTAGAGATTCGTTGTCAAACTTACAGTAATTCTGCTACAATTGTACTGAAACCAACTATCTAAAACATTATTCTGAAGGAGTCGGCGGGTGTAAATAACCAGTTTTATTTAGTGACAGAGATATACAACTGAACAAACCAGGAAAAGAATGCGCATGCACAGCTACAGATTCGTTGTAAAACTTACAGCAATTCTGCTACAAATTGTATTGAAACCAACTATCTAAAACATAATTCTACAATCAATCCCCTCAATGGTTAACTGACAACCTCATAGCACATGTCCTTATCAAACTGCAAAAGTTCCAGACATGGTCACACAAATCAAGCGTGTATAGCAACAAAAGCAGATTNCTTTGTGACACATCACTATCATACATGCAAGAATCAGATTCCCCAGTCAAAGCACTCCAGTATCCAGAATAAATGCTGGACATATTGGCTATGTCAAAAATTCAACATAACAGACCNTAGCAGATCAACGGAGCTGTGGCACTCATTGCACAATCCCAACCAATTCTGCATGCCTGGAAAGTATTCCTCACAGTATGACCAATGGACAAACTAACTGAATTACTGAATCCATTCCAACAGGACTGACTAAACAAAGACCAAGAGCGTGTATCTAAGCCTTTTGTGTTTCGCAAACACCAAAGACAACCTAATCGTCCACACAGCACTACTTCACAATCCCAATCGCCCAAAGAAGCGACCCAACGCAGAAAGATTACATCACAAGGAAACCAATGTTTAGGGACGGTAAACATTGGTTGGGTAAAATTGAACCATACCCCTCGGTGTAGTCCGCCTGGAGGAGGTCGAGGTACAGGTCCCACTTGTTCCCGATCACCTGCGCCGCCACAAATCATCAGAACAAAAACGAAACATTAGACCCGATTGGGGAGTACTAAACCCTAGGCGCATTGAGCAGCGAATCCCTGGCCCATAGGCACGGCGGAGGGGACCAGGTAGGCGTGAAAGGGGAGGGGTAGCGGGGAGACCTTGCCGCAGGTGAAGCAGCGCACCGGGATGATCATCGTCGCCGCCGCCGCCGGATGGATGGTTGCGGGAAGGGGGACTGGACGGGTGGGGGTTTTGCGAGGTTTTCGCTTTTTTATGTTTTATAGTAGTATTATGAAGTTTTTTTATATTTTTTTATTATCGTATGTTATTTAGAGCATCTTCGAAAGATTCTTTATACCTTTTCCAATTTATAGGAACACATATTTTGGTAAAAAAACCGTCTCTAATAACCTCTTAAATTGGATATCCAAATATAGATATATTTCAGATTTTACGCTAGCCAAAGACAGAGAGTAAGGATGACTCTCTGGACTGTGCACAATATATAGGTTGGAGAGTATAAAGATATAAAAATAATTTTTACTTAAATAACTCTCAAAATAATAATTTAGATAGTAATTTTTAGAAAGACTCTTGGAGATGCTTTTATGAAGGTTTGTGTTTTTTTGGAGCGTGGAGTCGGCCAAGCTTTTTGCGTACGGTGAAGTTACACTGAGATACCTTATGACTTTGTATTTCAGTTTCGAAGTCACCAACGATACATTTGCGTGTGACCAAATATATGTTTTTTCTTGAAAAGTCAAATATTTGTGCACATAATTTGCACTTTTGCCACATTTTTTTGATGTTTCTAAAAAATGTCTTGGTATGTTTTTGGAAATGGTGACATTGCGTTTAGGTACTTTGTGGTTTGATGGATTTGAATGTATAGGTACTTTTCTATAGGAGATTCATTCTTATAAATTTAATTTCTCTGACGGCCTCTGCATACTAGTATTTTTAATTTTTTGGCAATATTTATGTAGAAGAAAATCCGGGGAAAAACACTAGGCTAACACTAAAGCGAACGTGCGCTACTCCGTGTTCGTTTTTAATATAGCCATGCAAAGTCATGCCAATGTTATACTTGAGATAGATAGGATTGCGCGTATAGTTTTCACACTCCAAAAGCGAGTTGTTCCACCTTTTTTGTTTTAATGTGGTTCGGTGCGCCTAGAAGGCTTTATAGTTAGGAAAAAATGCACTAACAATGAACCGGCTATGTGTTCAAACTATATGTTATTGTAGTGCTTTTTTTATGGGCAGCTTAGTTCTCTTGTTGCTATAAGGTTGGGTCCAATGGTTGAGTCAACCAGCTAACTTATACGCTGATGTGGCCTTTCCACGTGAATGCAAAAGCTACCCATCAGTATAGTTTTTACATACATCTCGAGTATTTTTTTGACACACATGTAAGTTCTTTTAGTCCATCTACTCGTCTTAGTCTTGTTCGTTACTTCATGCCGCTCACACACATGCCTCTCTTGGGGTTGAGGAGAAGAGCACCACAAGATAGAAGAGAGGGAGAGTCCTACTTCGCCGCCTAAGTCGGGGCGGAGCCAGCGGTGGGTCGGTCGGGGCTGCAGTCCCTCCTACAACCCATGATCTCTATTGATGCAAGAGGAGAACGAGAAGGAGAAGAGATGAGGAGGAAAAAAAATAAAGACAAAAAAGGCTAGTGTGAAGGAAGAAGGGGAAGAGAGTCCCCCTTATTGTCTTGCCCTGCGTCTGCCCCAACAACCCACAAGCCTGCAGCCTGTTGCTTGGTTGCAGCTCGCGAGAAGCTACCCCTCCCGCGAGCTCCTTCGAGTGGCGCAAGCCCGGCCTCTCTCTCCCAGCGGTTTCCTGCATGCTGCCGTGGCCCACGTCGGCAGCCAGGCCTAGGGCCCGTAACATTGTAGCACTGCGGTCTGTGCAAACTCCACACTAAGAAATAACGCCGAAGCCTAGAGCTAGGGCCCTACTGGTTCTAGGCTTTTATCCGTCACTGATTGTTGAGATGCAACTGTCTTTGGTAACATGCATGAAATGCTCAATGCAATTTGTGATGTTGCCAGTTTCAGTAAAAATGTAAGACTAGTTGAACCTAACCCTTGGCCACCACCACTCGCAAGTTGGGATCATCCTTGAGGTGCAAAAAGTGGAATTATAGGTTTAGGTGTTGGATTGGAATTTAACTCCATTTTCGACCGAAGGCATATGCCCAGCTTTATTAGAAAGCTTAAAGTGCAGATTACAAAGGCCGAAACCGAGTGCTGTTGGGAAAACCACGGCTGCTCCCCTCCGTGGGGCGGCAGCGGGGGCGCTTGGGGCGTTCCGCCGCCCAACTTGTTCGACATGGGGCATGAAGGCTCTTCCTGTTCGGGTGGCGGTGGCTCTGCTTCCACTGGAGGAGGGGGCGCGGGCTCCTCATCCAGGAGGCCGTGGTTCCTCGAAGGTCGCTGGCGGGACTATGCTCTGGGCTCCGGCGGCGATGAACGCCCGGCGCCGGCGCGCAACACCACGCTCACCTCCCTGGGAGGTACATGCGTCGGCTGCTTTCCAAGGTTTGCAGAACCTTCTATTTCGTAAAAGTCAAGCGCCTGCTACTCTGGGCTGGGACCCGATGATCGAGAAGCTCGCGTGCTCGCGGGGCTCGGAGATGCAGGTGGCAGACCTGGCCGTAGATGCATCTGGTGCTGTCACGAGTGGGGCGCAATGGATGGCCTACAGTGCCCCGTGCCGGATCCATTACAGGAGCCCCTAAAGGGCTCTAGTGAGAGCCTCCTTGGAGATATGGTTGAACCCCTTTGGGCCGGAGCTGAGGCAGCCTGCTTTGGCCCAGGAGAGGGTGATGGAGCACAGGGTGGCCTGGAGACAGACATGCCGCCAGGACTAGGCCTATTCTTTGGAGCAGCTCACAGGTCTATTTTTGAAACCATTTCCCGCCGCTGTCCTCGTCCCGCCGGCCCCGCTGGCGGCTAAAGGCAGAAGCAAGATCAAGGCGGGCTATCTCATAGAAGGATCGGGGACAAAGAAGAGGAAGAGCATGAAGGATCGAAACGGCGACCAGAGAGGGGGGGAGTGAATGGGAGCCGATAAAAATTTCT
>JAZFNS010020003.1:9440337-9451638 GCA_037127165.1 Alloteropsis angusta | reverse complement strand
AAGATATACGGCGACCAGGTCGCCAAGCCCGGGGCCATCATCATCCGCCAGCGCGGCACCAGGGTCCTGCCCCTCCTCTTGCTCTGCTTCCCCATTTCTGCTTCTTGGATCAAGCGGAGCTGAGCCCTTGGTTTTCCCGCTCGCTTGGAGCATGCGTTTCTTTTGTCATTCAGCGTGATAAATTCGTTTAGTGCTTAATTACTGTTGAATTGGGGGAAGTTGTAGTGTAAAGGTTAGAGCATTCAGCATTACAGGCTAAGGCACGCTCAGTGCCTGGTGGATCGCTTAGCTTCGTAAGGTTGATGACTTGTACATTTAGGAATCTGACGATGAACCTAGAAATACAACCCAGTGCCCAATGGCGATGGGGAAGGCTGGCACGCTCGATGCTGCCATTGTGCAATGTGCACAACTGCACCTCCACTCTAGCCTAACACTCTGCCAAGGCAGAAAAGATTGCCATCTTTGCATTTCTCGGGCAACAGGAGGGGCATAACCAGCCTCTGTATTCATATATGCTATCTAGCTGCATCAAAATTATTTGCAATGTTACTTTAATGCACTACTAGAGATCTAACTGGTGCTGAACTTGCTCCACACACATGTTGGAAATCACTAAATTCCGCCTGTCTTGTAAAAGTAAAATGCATGAACTAACATGGCTGACAATTGAATGGCTTGAGGTCTGACAGGTCCCTCTAAGTAGATGTTTATAGAGTAGGGTTAATATAAGTTGTATACCATTGTGCCCTTCTAGGATTTTGTATTGGTATATGAAGTGCACTCATTTAATGGTTGATCTCTGTTCTTGCCTCCTTTTTTCAAGTTTTTCTTACAAGTTTTGGACATTTCAGGTCTATCCTGGAAATAATGTTGGAATGGGAAAGGATCATACACTCTTTTCTTTGATTGATGGACTAGTCAAGTTTGAGAAATATGGACCAGACAAGAAAAAGGTAGCTTTATCTTAGTTATTACTGTTGACATCTACTTTTACCTGCAAGTCTGGGGGAGTACCAGATATATGTTCATCTAACTACCTCTTCTTTTACAGGTAAGTGTTTACCCATATGAGAAAAAACCTGAAAACCCAAACAGTTACAGAGCAAGAAAGAGAGAGTACTTCCGCATGCAGCGTGAACTCAAGAAGGCAAGAGCCGGGGGAGCTATTAAGCCTCAATTGGTATTGGCCGCTGTAGACGAAAACTCTGAGGTCAGCGCAGACTGCTGATAAGCTTTGTGTGTAGTAGTTTTCTTTTTCACAATCCATGTTTGATATTTTCTCCCAGAAATGTAAGACTACATGATCCATACAAAGTCATATTACATGATGTCGATCTGTTGTGCCTTTTCTGGCAGTTATGCTTTAGAGTCACTGGGATCTATTCCAACTTCCTGGACCACAAAATCCACGTAATGGTGTGATGGACGTTGTGCAAGCTGACCTGAATCTTGAAATTAGTGGTATCCAAGAGATGCCACATTGTTGCATCGCATCAAGCCATCAACTGGAACAATGTCGTCATCACTGGGGGTGTCCTATGTGGCTCAGGTCTTTTTTGCGAGAAATATTTTTGACATGTAGGGCAGTAAAGGGATATCCGGATATAGGTTTAATTGGTGGGCACAGGCCTGCTACCAGACTCTTATAGTCCTTCAATTTTTTGCACAAAAAAAAGAGAAGAATTTATTTTGCTATGATAGATCCTATTTCCTCATACCAAAAATAATACTATTATTTCTGATATCACTGCACCAAAATAATTATGAAAATACTAGCGGACACCAATTCAGTTTAAACAAGGAGAATGACATAATTATTGGAACTAAGGGAACAAACTTTATGCCTTTCCTTAGTGAACCTTGTGGATTAGGCATTGATATCATCTTTTCAAAAAAGAAAAGGCAAAGGAAAAGGGGCATTTCTATAGTGTTTTGGCCTTAGTTTTCTTTCTCGTGATTTCTGCTACTGTGCTTTTGCTGAAGCAAAGAAAGAGGGGCATGAGCCTCAGGTTGGCCTTTGTCCAATAAAATTGGGCTACCGGAGGATAATTGAGGCTTTTTATTGGCCCCTCGACCCCAATGCAACAAGTCTTCATCAAGAAACACAATGTGAAAAGAACAATTAAGATCAGGAAGCATGATTCCCGATTCCCGTTTGCTCTCTCTCTTCCATGTCCCATCCTGCATTAGAGGAGCCATTAGCACTGGTGAGTGATGGCGTCAAGTCAAGCATTATTGAGAGCCCACCTTGTTTTTCCTCAAGCTTTGTGCAAGTGGAATCATGGAGAGGGGCAGAAAGTACGCCAGATACTAGATCATTTTTTTTCCTTTCAATGTCCCCAAGAAGTAGAATCTTTTTGTGCTATGGAATCTTTGAAAGAGATCAATTCACAGCTCATCCAGTTCTACTTGAAATGAAAAACCATATGTCGTGGTTTATTTTTTACTTCAAGTATTTACCATGCCAATAAGCTTTTTTTTCCAGACACCTTGAACATTTTAATCTTTTTTCATCTTCCAAAGAACTTACTTCCCAGATTTGTTCACAACAGTGATGTTGATACAAGTTGCAGTATAATAAATACTGCTGCATCAAAGTTTATTAAAGTAATGCAGCTGAAATAGTTTAGGCCATACATCTGCTCACTAGCCTTAAGACACCAATAGGTAAGGTGGTTAAGCATGTGCATAATGTCTGAAATAGCTGTACCAGACTCACTGAGCACTTTGTGTCTTATCTTTCTTCCCTTCTCACATTTCTAGGAACCTTCCAACTGTTGTTTTAATGTGATTTTGATTGCTGTGAGGAAGTCATTGCCATCGGGAGCCTTTAGCTTAGTTAATGTTAGCCCTCTTAGCTGAGTAGAATATTGCTAAATTTTTCTCAAAGATATCCTTTATTTTTCACAAAGAACAGTATGGACCTGGCATGCTTGAACTATTCTAATTTGTTTCTGGGCAAAACTATGTTCTCATGAAATGCAAGATTTGTTTCTGCTGTAAAAGTCATTGCCTTTCAACCTTTTGGATAACAGATTTTGAGGAAGTTCCCAGATATTGCTTACCGGAAGTAATACATATTGAACACAAAAAGTTATATCAGCGATCGCATTGCATGTTCATATAGCATAAACCTAAAAAATGTATAAGGCTTGGAGCCTTTCCCCAACAGTTATGCCTCACATGGAAAATCATTTATAGGTTCCTTTTTGTGGAACAGGAGTAGAGTTTCTAAGGAGCCTGTCAGATCTTCATAAGGGAATATCTTTTGATGGAGAACATATTTGCCTTGGAAAAAGATAGCTTCATTCATTCATAGAGAATGGGCAAACCTAATGTACAGCAAAGTGTAAATGAATGGTTGGTTAGGAAAAATGAGTGCATGACCAGGGAAAGGAAAACACCAATATAATCATCCATCCATCCATGACCCAAGCGGTGCTTATCACAAGTTATGCCTTCGATTGCAGACTTCACAGTCCACACCACATAATAGTAAAGCTATGAAGCAACCAACTGGTAATGAATCCCTTTTTCTCAACAACTGTGATATCTTTTCTCTGCTCAATTATTATCTTAAAGCATATTCTGTTGGTCTGAGCCATAATTCCACAGCCCTCCTTGTCTTTCCAATTCATGTCACGTTTTTATGACTGGCAATTTGCAGACATAGAGAAACCTTTGTGTTCAAGGTTGACAAGTTCTACACTGCACTCAATTGGTAGGCTCGGTTTATTTGCTAAAAAGAGGAACTGGGTCCTTGCAAGAGGATAATGGCCACTGCTGCACTAGGTTTTGTTGGATTGGACGTACTGGGCCGAGTTTAACCTCATCGTTCCTTAGTCCTTAAGTCTTTGGTTTGTTGATGTAGCTAGGGTCACATAGTGTACTGTTATAGGGATCAATCTATGTTGAGTATTGATACCATTTGCTAATGCAATGATAATCTATAAATTATTCTTAAAAATTCTAAGAATATATGGATTTTGGGATCAAGCTTAGATCCACTGTTACATTAGTCTATAAGAGGGGAAAATGGAACTTTGTGACTCTAAAAGTCTATGGTTCAGATGCCCCCAGTGCACACATATATTCTGGTATAAACTTTTAACTTGTAGACCTTTATCTTGACTTCTTAATCCTCAGACTGTTACTTAAATGAAAACATGTCACCCTTTTGTTCAACCTTTCAGTCAAAGGGGATATCTAGGAATTGCATATAACTTTGGTGACAAATTGCCTGAAAAGCAAGTACAACCTGCTGGGTTCAAGTTCCAGATTGCTTGTGTCAGTCCATTGTACTGTTCAGCACCAGCTCATATTCAACAGTCCAAACCGGTTACAGGCACACTTGAGACTACTACAAACGAGAATGCATATACAAACCTGTTTCAGTATATAACACACTGCGTTTTTTTTCTCACCACCATATGCCTATAGTTTTGAGGTGTTACAGTAGCATTGAATTTGTGTTTTTTAAAGGAAAAAAGAGCGAGAAATAGAAACAGCTACGCAAGATTGTCAATGCCAGGCTAAGAACATAGTGCTTGGTTTGCTGTCAGGTACCAAGAGTTGCTGCACTTAAGATGTAATACTCGGAAAGTGCTTTTAGTTTGAGACAGTTTGCAGCTGTAGATTTGAAGACGAGCTATTTGCCGCCAAAACAAGTTAGACAAGTGTGCAGCCGCCCAAACACTAAGCTGCTGAGGCCTGCAAATGGAATCCATTGCCCTCTGGAGGCATCCAAATTACAAATTGGAGACCGTGCATCAAGTCAAGGATCAAGATCATAAGAGCAAAGGGGCCGAGAGCAAAAAAGGATTTGAGGTGAAAAAGCAGCCACCGTATCTTTTTCTGACAACCAGCTGCCCCCACCCACAACACACAAAGCACTATCAAATCCCAGATGCCCCCTTGGAAAAGCAGCTTGTGTTGTGTCTGCATTGCATCTCTTCTCTACCACCAATAGCAGATCTGTGTCGTGTTCCTCTCACCATTATTTGATCCCTCTTGCATTGAGCACTGCACATCTCCTGACTTTCCATGGCCTACCATCCCCTCCTCCACATATAAAACCCTCTCGGCAGTCGCCACCCCTTTCACCCCATCTCGATCATTGTGGCCTCAAGAGCCCCCTGAAGTCTCACTCTTCTGTATATAAATTCTTGTATAGATCCTGTGTATCGAGCAGTTCCTGTGCTCACCTGGTATCAAAATGGATCACATTAGCATAGAGAAGATCAGGGCCATGAACAAGTATAGCAAGAGCAGGAGGCAGCTTCCTACTCTTTCAATCTATACGGTGGCCACCTTTGTCATCTGCCTGCTGCTCACTAGCCCTGCTTGGTTCCCTGGCCTGTGCTCGCACCTCGGCTTCTTCTTCCTCACCACCCTCCCTGACTTGGTCACAGCCTTCCTGCTCAGCCCCAAGTGCCTCTTTGTGGTGGGAAACCTCATCATCGCCTTCCTCGTCGGGGAGTCTAGGCTGGCACCAAGGAGGGACGACGATCGGCCTTCCTTGGTGAATGAGATACACGAGGAGCACATCAAGAGGAACATGGCAATGGTCGCAAATGAGACAACTGCAGTGGTGGTGGCGGCAGACCATAGTGCTTCTGTTGGAGCGGTGGGGGAGGAAGTGGAGGTGAAGGAAGAGGAAGGGGAAGAGGAGCTGCTGCACAAGAGAGTAGAGGACTTCATTGCAAGGGTGAAGAAGCAACGGAAGCTGGAGGCCAAGAGCTTCTTCGATGTTGATCGATAACTGATAACTGTGATCTGGAATATGCAAATTAAAAGCAAGATTACATTCAATAGGGTGTGTAATGCTTTGTGCTGGTATGCTTGATTCTGTCTTGTTAGGTTAAGGTAAGGAAGAGATGAACCCATTCCACTGTAGGAGTCACAGTGTAAGTGTGTAACTGAGGTGTAAGTGTAACCATGGCAAGTCACAAGTATTAGGGAAAGGAGAGACATGGAATGTGTGTGATCTTTGAGAAAAGTACAAAAGAAGAAAAGTGATGCATGGTGTGTTTCTCTTATCTTGCTTTGTGTCAAGACTTGATTGGCATGCTACCGTGATGATGATGATAGCACTTGTGTACTGGGGAACAAAGAGATTCTGCACCCTCAACCTGATGTTTATAAAGTTGTCAGATAACAGATCACCACAACTTAATGGAAAGAAACTGTTTCATTGAGAGTTGGATGATGACTTGTATAGTTGTATATATGAACGACGACTTGGAATTCAAATATTGACACATGAATGCACACTGCTTATTGTACTGCAAAGATTTTAGAAACCAAGATGTTGGCGCATCAGCCAAGTTCAAGTTTTCAAAGTTTTCAGCGCTCATGTCTTTCCTCACAAGACCTTGACATTGACATTTCTGTGGTGGTAACACCGTAATGTCATGTTACATGTACAATTGGGTTGTTTATTTGCTTGAAGAATGGTTGTTTTCGTCATGCCATTTGCACTGGATGCTTAGAATAGAAGGTAGATAGATCCATAACTTCGTACACGCCGATGCTTAATGTGTGTTAACAATGCGGCTGATTCTATTCAAGCACGAATTTGCGTTGCAGGGATTAATTAACTTTTATAATAAAACGCTACAACATTTTCTCTCTAAGCACTCACGTCTAAGCATTTTCCACTGAAGTCTTGCCTTCAATGACGTTTGAACTTTGGTGCATTTTGCAGACTGCTTGCAAATTCACAATTCATGTGTTGGTTAGATAATAATTCATGTGTTTTTTGCTCTACACAACAAAGATGTATGTGACCCGATGAAAAGTTTCGTACGTGCATATGCTTTAAAACGGCGCATGTGTTGGATCAAATAAAATAGGATCAATCACACGCAATGCTGAATGTTCAGGCCTGAAAAAGGCGAAACAAGAAAAGCTTTGCACACACACACACACACGACACACCGTGCTTATTCAGATTTGCCAAATGATGCCATACACGCACAAACGCTTATACACTGACACACTCTAATATTTTAAGAATGATACGTACAGCATAACTTAATTCAATGGTTAATTTAATTAAGCGAGAGGATTATCACGAGCAGAGTCCGAACCACTTGTCCCCGGGCTTGGCTAGCTTTTTGCGGCTGCTGAATCGGATCGGCGTCAGTTGCATGCAGCAGAGGCATTGTCCTTGCCTCATTGCCTGCCGTTTCGAGATGAGATCACATATTCTTTTCTGGGCCACACGACACCAACACCATAAGGAAAAGGCGCACTAGGAGCACCGGCTCATCGACGTGAAAAAGAAATATGTGAAAAATGGTGGCAAAAGGGAGTGCACGGATGGATGTCCAACGGTGACATGATCGGATTAGAGTACTGTGCGTACGTAAAATACTCCAAGTGGCCTTCTTTAGAATGTGGAAAGTAGAGCCTCGCCAGAATTATTAAAAAATAGCCGTAGCATTTCTGAAGAAAACAAGACAGTTACGCTGAGGTAGCTGATCCTTACTGCAATTTTGAATTGTCTCTTATTCTTAGTTTCTTATTCACCAAGGTAGCACACTTTGCTAACCTTTCAATCAACCCATCAGAAGTATAATCTACATGTGTGTTACTATTGTCTGTTGATCGTTGTTGTTGCTGTTGCAGGGCATCTGATATTTCGCATGCTCATAAACAATTCACGACAAAATGACCTGCCAATTTTACTGTAAGAACTTAGCTGTCCCACGTGAAATTCAGAGATAACTTCCATTTAACCTTTTACCGCAAGACTGATGGAGACAGACAAGTCAACGGTTAAAACTTGAAAGTTCCACACCAAAACTTTGCCTGACATTATCCGTTGTACAAGCTCTAAGATACATATGTAACTGCTTTGATTACACTCATTCACCAACATTGGGCTATCTCACATGCACAAAACTTCCTCTAGGACTTCAATCTACCCAAACATAAGTATGCCGGAGACAACTTGTGTGCAGTTGTGCCAGCAAATTTCATTCACTTCTGTCTGCCAAATTTATGCGCTACCGCTGGCTCCGTTAGTGTGTCCCACACCTGTCAAACAGGCAAAACAATGTTTAGCTATACATCGCAGGCAGAGGTTCAACTGCTTACAGAGAAGAGCCTGAGGTATTACTTTTAGTTTGCCTTTTGATCCTCCACAGGCTAACCAGAAGGGATTGTCATGTGAAAATGATACCGAGAAAATAGCTCCCTGGAACGACCAAGCATGTAAGCAAGAAGTTTAAAGCAATTACTTCTGAACGTAAAGAATGATTTCATTTTAAAACNATACAAGCTTTGGATTAAGAGAGGCAATGCATGATGGCTGGTTGTTTGATAAATCCCAGAGTTTCGCCTGTGGTTACAAAATAGGTTAGTCACCAGCTGGATAATATGATCATCAAACTATATGAAGTTTCTTACCATTTTATCAGTTGAGCCTGTTGCAAGAAACTGCAAGAGAAGCTACCATCAGCAATCTAGTTGTGTGGATGTGTTTCTTTCTTGTTTTACACAACTATACCAAAATAGTAAACCTACATTAGGGGAAGCCGGGCTGAAGGAGATGGATGAGACNAGCCTTTTCATGTGCATGAAGAGTATACGTGGATCGGCCCGAAGAACTTGATGAAGCCGTTCGCTTATCGAATGCTTGAACCATCCCATTTTCAAGACTTACCTGGAAAACATAAAAGTTTTTTACTTAAGAGAGCCCTGGAAAAATTAATAGAGACCATATAAAACATTAAAAGGGGCAGGTGCTAATTTCATAATATCGAGAAAGCATATTCACCAGATATAACAAGAAAACTGCAGACCAAGTATCTTTGCAAAACCAACAATAGATCATTCATATAGAATCCAAAAACAATAAGTAGCCTGCATTGCTGTTAGCATAAGCACTGGAGATGAATCTAAACAATTCACTATATCATGACTCTAAGGCCATAGCCCACCTGCTAACAGTACCACTTATTTTCTACATTATACTCAACTCTCAACAGAACTACATGTCATAGAGAAAATCTAGCGCTGCCCATCTAGATTTCAATCAAGCTGTTTTCTGATGGAAGATTCACTAAATAAATACCCTAAAGCTTCAACTAGTCCTTGATTTCACATGTTCTGGACTAGACAGATAACAGTATATGCAGAAAATAGACCATGAGTTTCATTTACTCACTACAAATGAATGTTCATTGTGTGGATCCCAAGCTAAACTTTCCACATCTGCTTCAACAGACCATTTATGGCAACTCTGTCCACCATCTTTCATATCATTCTGTAGGGAAAAAAAAAGTTGGATCAAATATCAAGAAAGAATAATTCGATGTTAATTACCCATGATAACAGGCATATGCATTACCATTGCAACTGTTTTATCGAAGGATCCACTGAGAAGGACTTCAGGTGACTGTGGGCACCAAGCTACTGATTGAACCTGCAAACCGAGGATGGGAAGTCAAGATTGTACCCCCAACATGATGCTCAAAAGATCAAAGCAAATAACTACAAGAGATCATGCCTTGTCATCGTGATGTTCCAGTGTGACTGCACATTTGCCAACAGCTATATCCCAAATCTTAACGGTTGTGTCCGCACTAGCACTAGCTAGAACATTCCTGGAGTCCATAACAATAAGTCACGCATCGGAGACTAACAAGTGAAGAGAGGCATCACTTGAGTTGAAAAGATAACTCACCTGACTTCCTTGTTCCATGCAAGACCAAGCACAGAACTTCTATGACTTCCCTTCTTATACTTTTTCCCCTGCAATAGAAATTCATGCAGCATAGATATGAGTGTAGCTAACAAAGACTGAAGAAAATAATAAATGAATGCCCACTTGCATACATCCATGTGCACATAAGATCATGAAAGAAAAACATCCTAACAATCTTTGTTCTGGTCAAGTACATCTAACCAGCATCATGCTGTTAAAAAAAATCACAAGTGAACCACTCTCTCTTTGTAATCAATCTGAGGCAAACCAAGCAAGCACTAACCTTACTGACCCTAAGAAGAATCCAGTGTGTTTTCACTTGCATTTAAGGAGAGGACCAATAAGATGAAAAAACGTATTACTTCACATGCATTCACTTAGATAAAGTGAGGCCAGGTCTCAAACCAGAAATGCGCGTACATTGCTTTTAGCATATTTGAGAGCATAAAAGCCTGCTGCTAAATGGGTTATGCTAAGTCAAAATTGTTTGTGAATCTAGCCAAACGTTTAGCTGCCAATAAAACCAGAAGAAGATTCACTGCGTGTTAAGCCAAACTCATATCGCAATATAAATCAAAGAAACATGTAAATAGCGCCAATAACAAGAATAACAGTACTTATCAACATCCTTAGAACAGAAACTGTTAGTTTAGAGGATGCTAGAGGTATTGAATAAAGACTAAACAAAGAGAGCAAGAGAATGTGTGTTTAGCACAGAAACCAGTAAAATAAACTAAGGAAGCAATGACAATAGAAAAATAACCTACAGAAGTATGAAAACTAAAAATATAGTTCAGACTGGAATTAGAAGCAAACCTTTTTGCCTTTTGCCTTTTTCTTCTTTTTTGAAAGTCCTCCTAGAACCATGTGAGGTTGCACCTCGTCAACCTGTTAAGAAAAAACAAAGATCCACCAAAGAATATATAAATGTTTTGCAATGAGATGTTTCATGGTTATAGAAATGATATCCCTATATGTTTCAAGAGACATCACCATATCTAGGTCCCATATTTCAATGGCAGGATCCATGGTTCCAACAGCAACAAAATTCCCTGCAATATAAAAAACACAGAGAAGGCAACAGAATGAGATAATGAGTTTCTTCAAAAGTTAGATTGGCACCTTTCGTCAGTCACAGTTTTACCTTTTTCACCACCCTTAAGATTGAAATCCATCCAAGCAGTGCAAAGCGGAAAATCAGGCAGAGGAACATCATGATGCACAAACATATTTTGCTCACCATCCTCTGTTTCTTCGAGTATGTTGACCTGTCATTGATAATCAGTTGACCACTAATTATTTAAACTGAGAGAGTCTATAACAGCCAGAGAAGTCAGCTTGCCAGGGTGAGAAATAGAAACTAATGTGAATTTTATATTTTACATGCTTGCACATGGGTAGACACTAAAGAGAATTGCAAGCCCTGGAATCAATTCCCAACCACAGATTTAGTCGCTACAGCCCGCATTGCCATAATGTAACCTGTGATAAATCTATGGGCACAAAGGAGAAAATGTAATAAGGGGGTGTTTGGATTCACCACTACTAAAATTTAGTCCTAAAGATCTTTTAGCACTAAATTT
>JAZFNS010020003.1:8460303-8470457 GCA_037127165.1 Alloteropsis angusta | reverse complement strand
GGCGGCGGCGGCGGCGGGTGCAGGGCAGTAGTGGCGTCGATGAACGGCGGGTCCGGCACCGGCGCCACCTCCATCACAGCCACCGAATCCATACTCGCCATCCACTGGAACGCCAGGAACTCTACCAAATCAAAACCCCAACAACAACAACCAAAAAACCCCAAAAAAAAGTTAGAAACAGAGGGGCCAAAACCCCATTTCCTGACGAGCGATGAGGTCGACTTCACAGCAGTAAGTGAGAGAGAGAGGGGGGGGAGGAGGAGGAGCTCACCCTTCCGATGCTGCCGGAGAAGACGATGCAGCAAAGCCCCCGTGCGCTCCGCGATAGCGGGAGGGAGGCAATGGCGGAAGGAGGAGGGAAGGGGGGAGGAGAGCGAAGCGTCCAGAATAGGCAAAATAGGCAGGGGAGCGCGGCTGCGCGGCGCCTGCTCGCCTCCACTGGGGAAGGGGAGATGGCAATAATGCCCCTGGGTGTTGGGGTATTTTACTGGCACTGCCATGGGCGTCCGGGGTGGGCGGCGTTTGCCCGGGCGAGTTTGAATTTTGGGCGAGGCGCACCATTGGGCGGCTGAGGATTGGCCGTCTGAATTGCACGCGCCCGCGTCACCGTCCGATTGGGGTGACGCGTTTTTGAAGTCGACGCGTCAATTCGCTGCGCCAGTAGTAGCGTATGAAAGGATCATCACCAACGAGCGGGGGCGCGGCCCAGTTCGGCGATTTCCCTTCGTGGATAGAAAGAGGGAAACCTTGGTGGGGACAGGGTTTTCCACATTGCATGTTTCATCGATTTCCAGGCAATACAGGTGTTGTGTGCTTTCAAATTTTGAAATTTTGAAATGGTTGTTTGAGCAGGGTGTACATCAGTCCTGTCACATAGTACTATGTGACTTGTCATATGGTTTGATGTTTTATTTTTTTCGAACAATGCAGTTGTTGCGCTGTTTCAAATTTTAATTTTGAAATCTGGTTGTGACCACAGGACAGGTTGTGCATTAAATTCCATCCTAGCATAAGATGTGACGAGTCAATAGTGCACCCGTCGAGTTTTGACTAATAGTCTTCGCCTATGGAAACCTAATTAATGATTGCAAGTTTCCTCCTACCCCTAGATCCCACATCTCCAACATACAACAACCGTGCATTGATGACAAAAGACACGTAGTATGTTCTTTTCAACTGGTTGCAGCTTCACAACCAGCCGTTCGGTTGCTCCTGTTGGTTGACTACAATGCTACTGTTCCAGATGCAAACAACACCCTCAAACAAGCACAAAGTTGGTACGGCACATATAATAATTTAGACAGATGTAATCTAACTGACACGCACATACAGCTTAGGAGGTGTTTAGTTTTCCAAAAGTTTGCAAAGTTTTTATGGATTGAAAAGCATATTTGTGAGAGAGAACACACTTTCTAATAGGCTGGCTATTTGTTGTCAGTTTGACATTTAATACACCATCTGGTTCGTCTTGTTTTGCCCAGGAGTGTGGGTCAAAATTAAGATTGTAGACAGCCACACTTTTTCTTTATTTAATAATGAACATGGTAGCTAATTTTGTTTACATGGACTTGACTCATACACACGATTGTAATCTAACTGTTGTCTATGTGGTAGAGAATGGTTCTTGCGCCAAACTAGGTCGGAGGTGGGTTGGTTCAACAAAAGACATACAAATCAATTTCAAGGCGGGTGTACTACGTGGATCATGCGGTGTTTAGATTGGTGAATTTGGTGAAATTTGACAAAAAATACTATTGAAAAATATGTTTTGTAAGAGGGATACGGTAGTCGGTGTAAAAACTTTTTGAAAAATTCAACAATTTAAACACCCCCTCAATATATGCAAATTTGCCTTGATGCAAAAACATGGAGTTAGGGTTTCCTAAGGGCACAACTGAAATATCAAACATCATCATTGTTTGATATTTCAAACATCAACATTGTTTGATATTTTAATTCTACAAAGTGAGTCTTAGGGGGGGGCTCTACCATGCTCTTCTCTACTTTAACATAGGAACAAGGACCAGGATATTTTAGGCCTCTTTGGCATGGCTCCCTGGCGCTCCAGCTCCTCCAATTTGGATATTGTAGTAGTATTGTGCAGGGGCGGAGCCAGCAGGTATGCCGGGTATGCCCTGGCATACCCTAGCTGCTTACTCGCGTTAACCACTATCTCGCCGCTTATTAAGAAAGAAAAAACGATCGACTGTGCCGTGACCGAGCACTTCATGCAGGGGGCATGCGGCCGTGAGTGATAGCTGTGACTCTATGAGTACATAGCACGCCATGTGCGCTACTTGTGATTCCCAGCGCCCAAAAATCCTCTAGATTTTGTTGGATCTATATATCAGCACATTAGATTAGTTGATTGATATTATCAGTAAGAATTAAGGATTCACGTGTTGATTGGAGTTACATCACATGCTATGTTTATATATTATTAAATTAGGAAGATAATTTATCGAGTTTAAGATATTATGCCTTCTAATTATATTGTCACATGGTTTTAGTTACTTTTTACATGTATGTTTAAGTTACGTAGAAAACTGCTCGGTAAACTTTAGGTCCCATTCGGTAAACTTTAGGTTCATTTTTTCTTCACTTTGTGTTCTGGCTTCATGCTACAGTTCCACACAGTGTTACACGGTATTGGTCACCATATTAAATAGTCAAAGCTGAAGCCTTACAATTGCTTTCAAATTGTTCATTGGACTCCGATTTATATACTGAAGTATCATCTTGGCATACCCTAAGCTAAAATCCTAGCTACGCCAGTGGTATTGTGTATTACTGTTCTACTCTGTAGTGAGGAACTGAAACGGTTTTTGAGGACCAAAAGAACTGCAAAATGATTGGAGCCGGTGGAGCTATGAAAAAACAGCTCCGACTCCGGGTGCTACAGAGGCGCTACAGTAAACAGAGATGGAGCACCCCAAAGCCCTCCCAAATGAGGCCTTAAGGCCGCTTTGGTAGAGCTTTTTTTTTGGCTCAGCTTATCCTCTTTCATGTAAAATAAGACACTGTAGCGTGAAACTGTTTTGAAAAATGATGAAAAAAATGAACTGAAAGTTGGACGGAGCTATTTTTCAGCTTCACCAAAACAGCTTCATCGGTAGAGCTGTTTTAAGGGAAGCTGTACCAAATGGGGCCTGTGTAAACACAAGGAGTTAGGGTTTCCTGGCAAGGGCACAACTGGAATATCAAACATCATCATTGTTTTATATTTTAATCCTACAAAGTGAGTCTTAGGTGGGCTCTACTGTGCTCTTCTCTAGTTTAACATCGGAACAAGGGCCAGGATATTTTAGAAGATAGACATGGACCTTTATTCCATTTTAGGTTTTGTCCGGAAGTGCTAAAATGAAGGTGCTAAACTTTAACACTTGTTTTCCATCTAAAGTTTTAAAGTCTTGGCTAAACTTTAGCAACTGCGTTGGGATAGACTAAGGCTAAATTTTTGGACATTAACACTAGGTCTTCAAACACTCCCTTATGGCCTTATTACATGCAAATTGTGCTAACTGGACATAACGACTCTTTGGTTGAATTTTAAAATGGTCGTTTTAGTCGCCCGGAAGGTCACGTGTACATTAAAAAAGAGTACGAGGCCATTCTCAATGGGGTTTTATGGAGAGTTTTATATCATAAATTTTACTGATGTGGCAAGGAGAGAATGAAAGAGTTTCATAGGATGTGAGATGAATTTTATCTCCATGAAACTCAATCTACACGATTACCTAGTTTTTGAGTTTAGGTAACCGTGACGTGACACCTGAAAAGGGCTTCATGTTTGATTGTTTTTTGAACCCTATAATTGTTTCACCTTTTCAAATTAGTAAAACTACTTTTTTGTTCAAAAGAAATACATGTCGTGTCTTAGTATCTTAAGTTTTATCGATTTATATAAAAAGGTATCAATACTTATAGTATAAAAAATTTAATTAGATTAGTTATAAAATATATTTTATCATTAATTTATTCATAGCGATAATACGAATACAATCTACTAGAAATTTGGCCAAACGTGAATCACTTTAACTGGCACGTAACCCAAAGTTGTGTTCTTTTTTTAGACAGAGAGAGCATGTCCAACTGTACTAACAACAAACAGGATACCGGGTGTTTAGTTCGGTGAAATTTTTTTACCATTTAGTAGTCGTAAACGTAGACTAATAATAAAATTAATTGTAGGTCTCGTCTGAAAATTGTGAGACGAATGTAATAAAAGGGTAATTAGAGGGATAATTAACCTATGATTAGCGAATGGTGGATGTAGCATCACTGTTGCAAATTATGGATTAATTAGGCTTATTAGATTCGTCTCGCAATGTACGGTCCATCCATGTAATAATTTATTTTTTCATATAAATTTAATACTTCATGCATGCAAGATTTTTTTTGATGTGATTCTTGAAATTTTTTTTTGGAGCGAGATGTGCTTTAAAATCCATTATGTGCATCGATGTGACACATGAACAGGCGTAGGATGTTTAGATTGGTGAAGTTGGTGAAATTTGGTGAAAAAGTTATCATTGAAAATCGTGTTCTGTAAGAGAGGCACGATTGTCAGTATAAAAACTTTTTGAAAATTTCAGCAATCTAAACAGTTCCACAGTTACGTTGTTTTTTGTAGGGAGTGAGTATGCAAACTACTGTAGGGGGTGTTTAGATTGGGGAAAGTGGGAAAGTAGTGCTTCGAAAATGTCACATTAAAAAATGTGTCATTTAGAAGTAGTACTAATTTAAAAATTACAGATCTAGCCTGGAAATCGCGAGACGAATCTAATAACAGGTAATTATATGATATTTAATTAATAATTAGCGGACGGTTACTGTAGCATTATCATTACAAAACATAGATTAAATAGGATCATTAGATCCGTCTTGCAACGTACATTCCATCCATGTAATGGATTAATTTTTTCGACTACATATAATACTTTATGCATGTAAGATTCTCTTGATGTGACGGGTGCCGAAATTCCGGTTGGTGAACCTAAACACCCCATTGTAGTACACAGGTACATGTTATGCTTTGAATCTATCCTATGCATCGATGTGATGTGTGAACACGTGCAGTCTCCAGTGTGAGCCTTGTTTAGTTCGGCAAGTTTAATTAAGTTTCTGCAAAAGTAACACATTGAAAAAGTGTCCTCTTTTATGACACGTTTTTCAATAGTAACTTTTAACAACTTTCTTCATCAACTTCATGAACAACCTGAGTAGCAATCTTTATCAATGAAAACACAATTATTAAGGTGGTGTTTAGTTCCCCAAATTTTGCAGAGTTTGCAAACTTGTGGGGGACAGGACCGCTCGCTGAAGCAGCCATGTGAGCCGAGGCTGGACTGTGGGCCTCTGGTACCGTGCAGCTGCTTGTGCAACGAGCAGAAACGAAGGCCTTGTTTGTTTTCCCAGTCCAGTGTCTAGCACGGAGAGAATCTTTCTTGCATGGAGTACTAAATGAAGTTTATTGCAAAATCTTTTTAGACACGAGTTTAACTTTTTGAGACGAATCTATTGAGCCTAATTAATCGATGATTGGCTACAGTGATGCTACTGTAACCATACTCTAATTATCCTCTAATCATGTGGTCTTAAGCCTCATTAGATTCTTCAGGGCTCCTAGTGCAGGGGTTCTGGAGTTAGTTTTGTAAAATACCTTTATTTAACAACTTTAATTAATGGTCAAAGTTAAGCTACAGTTCTAGCACTGGAAAACCAGGGCCGAACATAGCGTGTGTATTAATGACTAACTTTATTCCATTACCCCGGATACATGCACAAGACGAATCTAATTAGTCTATTTAATCTATAATTTACAATAACGATACTATAGTAATTATCTGCTAATCATTGATTAGCATCTAATTACTCTCATTAGATTCGTCTTGCGATTTTCAAAAGATATCTATAATTGATTTTATTATTAGTCTACATTTACTGCTCTAAATGGTAAGAGGTCGTTGGTCGTTCTCACACGGGTTACGGTGCCGCTGTGTAAGGGTGGGGCAGGGGTTCGGGGGTTTTCTCGACCTGCGAGAGAAGGTCTTCTTCTTAGCAAAATGCCCGGAGGCTGTCTTACCTCCCGCGGATCGAGTTTTTTTAATTCTTTTTCACAAAAAGTTTTCGAAAAAAAAAACACCAAACTAAACACCCCCGATTGTGCTTGTGCCCATGGTAGGATGGAGCAACAAAAGATGTACGGTCGAACAGAGGGAATTCGAAAACAAGTGTAATACATGGAGTAGTTTATGCACTTTTGCATTGATTTTAAACACGTGGAGTAGTATTGTTTTACTTTTTTAGAAAAAAATGTCATAATGAAATCATTTGGTTTCACGTGACGGTCTTGGTTTGGTTGGCAGGATTTCTGAAACGTTAACGAGTTGGACCAGAGTGATGAGACATTGGTTCTGTGCCATCAGCACGGATACATAAAATCCATAATAAAGATATTCACTCATAAATTTGATGATATTTTTATTTAGTGCAGTGTTCCTATAAATTGTTTTGGTTCTCTGTTATGTGATTATGTTCAGGTACTTGTCTTTAGTTTTATCCAAGTCTTCTTTTTGTTACTCGTGTTATGTGTTGGCCATATATCTACAATCGAAGATGTATTCTTGTTTCAAGTAGACCTGAGCGTTTGTGGCCTCGCCCGACTGCTCGGCCCGAGCACGATGAGTTTTGGCTCGCCCACGATGCTTAACGTGATGAACATGGACTGAGCAAATAAAGCCCAAAAAAAATTTGTTGTCCTGAGCCTGGCCCAAACTATTTAATAAAGTACTTTCTCATTGAAAAAAGGGGAAGCCCGAGCCCGACCATGACCTGGCCCGAAAAAGGGTACTATTGCTGCACAGGGAATGGAATCGTGCTTTTTTCGGCACGTCTCGCAAAATGCTCAGATCTATTTTCGAGTAGGAACATATAGTACATTTTCACAGGAAAACAGAAATGACTTTATTCACTAAAAAGTTAAAACATGGCTTCATTTAGTAAAAAAGTAATTCGCATGAAAAATACGGGTGAATGGAATCGGGTTTTTTTTGCATGTCCCACAAAATGCTCATGTCTATTTTCGAGTAGGAACATATAGACATATAGTACACTTTCACTACGAGTAGGAACATACAGTAAACTTTCACATGAAAATAGAAACGACTTTGGTCACTAAAAAGTTAAAACATGGCTTCGTTTAGTAAAAATAAAAAAGTAATTTGTCACAGGAAAATAGAAATGACTTTGGTCACTAAAAAGTTAAAACATCATTAAAAAAAAGTTCANGTGGGGATCGAACCCACGACCACGTGGTTAAAAGCCACGCGCTCTACCACTGAGCTAGGACGGCTTTTGTTTTGCAAGAGGTCAAAACCGAAATAGAAACCTGAAATCGTAACTGAGACGGTGAGAAATGAACGTGCTTTTCTTTGATTGGAAGGTGCCTTCTACATCATAGTAATGTGCATATAGCAGTTTTGGCCTGCAGTCGAACTGTTCAATTGACCCCGCCCACTGCAAGCAGACAGCGCTGCATTCAGAGTTACGTACACCATTATTTCTTTTTGGACCAATAGATACATCTTTGCTGTAATCATGGATTATACTGTGCTCCTACTAGCATCTAAAAACATGACTCCAGATGTGTATGGTTAGACGGCTTGAGGATGCTGGACATAGTCCTTGAGAGGGATCAGGGGCATCTTCCCGCCAAGAAACTCCGGGAGCTGGCTCTCGTCGATCTCCCGGCGCAGCGTCTCCTCAAGGTTCTTGTTTTCCACGAAAACGAACTGCAACCGCATTGCGCAAAGCGGTCAGGAACTCAGGAGAAGAAAGAGGAGGACCATATGGTCAATCTCAATCCACAATAGCAGTTTCTCAAGGCAATCATAGGTGACTGGGATTAAGAGAGAGACAGAGAGACAGAGAAATCGGTCACCTTGTCCCTTGTGACGTTGTCAATGAACGGGTAGATCATCTTCCACGCCTTCATGAACATGTAGGGCACGTTGATCAGCAGCGACTTGCCGAGCCGCTCCGGGTAGTAATTCTGTTGTTGCAGAGAAACAGGAGGAGCATCAGCCAATTGCTCCTGTTGCTCGGCTCTGTACTAGGAAACTTTTGTGTAGCCTAAGTGAATGGAGGCAGAAATGACAGACCTGCATGATCTCTATGGCTGCGGTGTAGGCCTTGATGTCGACGTTTGAGTATCCCCAGCCCTTAAGATCAACGATGGCGAGGAATTTCTCCTGACCTCTGGGGATTCTGCATTTGTTTTTGCATTGCTCCGTAAATTACTATACAGCCTCTTGCAGGGCATGCATGGCACAACACCCAGAAATTCAGAAATTGCTGGGCTTGGTGCCTTTAATTTGTCAAATTGTCAATAATTACCTGGCACAGATGTTGTCCAAGACGTAGGCAACAAAACCTGCAGAAAAAACAGTAGCAAGACACTCATGTCATGATCTCGTGCGGTGCAGGTCATGAATCCAAGTGAGAATCAAGGCTGGCTTTTGCCAGCATGAATGTTGGCAAGGATCGGCATGGTCATCAAGAATTCAGGTGCATACTCTTGAGCTCTGCCATGTCGCGCGTCGCGGAGTTGTGCCTCGCCGGGAAGGAGACGAGGATGGGGCGGCCGGCCCTGTCGACGCCTCCCATGCAGATCTTGTCCTGCGACAGTTCCCTCCGCACCTGCTCCTCCGGCACGAAGCCGCCGGGCGCCGCCTCCCTCCGCCACTGGAGGAACTTGAGGAACATGGCCGAGGCCTTGTCCACGTTGTGGTCGCGCGCGCGCAGGAACCTCCGCAGCGTCAGGTTGTCCACCTCCTGCATATATTCGCGCGTGGAATGATGGCAGATGAACTTCAGTTAGGTCATTTTTGTTACTCAAACATGCGTGAATTTACTGTTGCAAAAGTGAATTTAAAAACATCACTCCTTTCTGTTTTTAGATTTCCCAAAGTTTGCCAATTTTTCAAAGTTTACCCACTTTCACGAACTAAACAGACCCTTAGTTTCTGAACGCAATCACCAAATGGTCTTTCAAAAAGAAATGCAGCGACAGTAAGTAGTGAAATGTTGATTTTTTTACTGCTAGTAAAATTGGTCCTTAACTAGACAACGTATTCTACGAGAACCAGCTTCGTGTGAGAACTATGGGAACTCCAATTTAGATCGTATGATCCTTATCTGATGGCTAGAGATAAAGGGGGACTCGGATCGGGATGGGATAGGGGTTTAGGTGGGATGATTGAGGTGGTTAAGTGTTAAATACCCACCTATATCCCTGACCATCAGATGAAGATCATACGATCTAGATTGGATCTCATAGTTCTCACACGAAGCTTGTTCTCACAGAATACGTTGCCCCTTAACTAACACTGGTCGGATCAGCTAGAGCGTTTATTTTAGAAGCAGGGAGAATGATGGGCAGAATTGGTTGGCATCTCTGTATACTACTGTATTGATCCCTTATGATTTCTTTTTTGTTCTGTTGGAACCGATGCCTCTGACTCGGTGGTTATTTTATTGTACATTTTGCTAATGTTAGTTGCATTCTTCTGTACTTTGAATAATATAAGCAAGCACCATGCGTCCACTTCTATCTTTTCCATTCCCCTGCGTGAATGATTGAACACAACTAATTACCAACTAACAGCCCATATGCTGATGAAATCCTACAAGATAGCCTAATTTATCCATGCTGCGATCTCACTAACCAACTACCAAAGATATGATGCTGCTACTGCCTTACTGGCGGTAGTAGTAATTCTACTGTCGAAAAAACAAAGGATAAACCCATCACATGATAATATATAAAATGAATTTATATATTCTCTTCCAGTTGCCGATTCCAATCCAGCATCGGTACGATCTATGGTGTATGCTTAAAGTTTTGCTTTTCGATTTTTATTTTAACGAAAAGCTATAAAAGTACAACGATAGATCGGTGCTTTTGATGTCAAAATTCAAAACATTGTACTGTGCACTTTTATTTAATACAGAGGGACTATATATCCAGGACGTGTATTTGTGAAATCGAGTCAAGAAAAAGCTCTGTATTGGCAAGAGCAACTCGTTGGAGACGACTCCTACAACAGCGTGCCAGAATAATAGCGACGTCACTCTGGCCCCGTTTGGTTTGG
>JAZFNS010020003.1:5394240-5404795 GCA_037127165.1 Alloteropsis angusta | reverse complement strand
AGCAACGTCCGGCTGTGGGAGAGCTCCGGCGCGCGGAACCGGCGCTGCAGGATGCGCGTCGCGACGATGCTCCCGGAGCTGGCGCCGCGTCGCAGGGGTAGTTGCCAGGAGCCCTCGCCAGCAGCTCGCCGGAGCCCGTGCTCCGCACCGCAGCCCGACCCGCCGTGGGATCCGACCAGAGAAGAGTGGAGAAGGATTGGTCCACTCCTGCTCGTTGAAGATGAGGCCGTCTGATTGGGATAGTTGGCGCCGCGTCGCGGGGCTAGTTGGCCGGGGAGAGAAAAAAAAGAGGAAAGAGGACGGTAACTTCACCTCTGATTAACCAAGGTGACTCTATCTTTATAACCAGCCAACCAAACACAGTCATATATTAGTCAGGCCAAACTAAACCATACAACCAAACAAACACTCTTTGTATCTCCTATGCCAGGCTTGGCCTGGCCAGGCTTAATTTCTTAGCCTGGCTAGACTTACTCGAGCAACCAAACACACCCAAAGTGAATTGCCCTGTTTGAGTGCCATAATATCACAATCTGCGGACTCCATGTTCTGTTCAAAATCAACTTTGATTATCTAGGGGCAGGATATGTTAGCGGACCGTTATATAGTTAGGAAAAGTATGTTAACGATAAAAGCCTTGATTTTTTTCCACTACCGGCCTACCTTTTTTTTTTTTTTGCCGTGACTTGTATTGTCATTTGAATATCTGATTCATTCCCTAGAATGTTCCGGTGCATGGTTTTTCATTTACTTTGTGCATTTATGTATTCTGATGCCGCAATTGTTTTTACCTTCAGGGTTCCCATAGTTTTCCATGACGATTTGGCACAAATAGCTGCTTCCCACTTGAAAGAAAATGACCTTGTCTATGTGTCTGGGCAATTAACTTGTGATGTTCCACCTCTCAAGCTTGATGATGGTCAAGCAAACATTCAGGCATGTGCTTCGCGCAGACACTTTGTTTTTATGTTAGCCTGTTCTTTGTCGGATAGCATGAAGGAGTAACCAGATGCCCTGCTGCCCCTGCAATACTCCACCTTTTTCTCATATGATTTTAAGTTTTCTAATAATAATTCCTGGCTTTCATTACTGAATGAAGCCAACAGTAAAACTGACTGAATGATAATGTTTTCTAGGTTTTAGCACATTTGCTATCATTTGTTGACGGTAAAGTTGTTGAAACGGATGTCGTAGTTGATGAGGATGAGGAAGAAGGATTTATGAAAGTTGTCGAGGCTGAAAAGAAAATTGAAGCAAAAACAGCCAGCTCTAAATATCCACCGGGCACAGTTTCAGGTACCATATATATTTATCTCAACCGCATCCACAGTGTGATAGGTTCACTTTCTTTAGGCCCTATCAAGGTATATCTGCACCTAATAATAAGCTTGAAATTGATAAAACTGAGCCTTACAAAGAGTTGATCGTGCATCTTCTGTTTTTAACATGATCCATCTTTGGTTATCCGTCATGGGCGTTAATACAAAAAATATCTGTCACTTTGTTGGCATGCACATTGGTGTCTGTATTTGATGATTTTTTCGTCTAAGCGTGATTACTAGATTTGTGGATCTACAATGTCCTTGCAGTAACATAGTTGCAAATGGGAACTATCTTGACTCCTGAACTAAATAATACTTTATTAACAAAAACTAATTAATACTCCTATGGGCATGTGCAATTGATGTTAGAAAGAGGAGGTAAGGCTAACTAGATTTTCCTGGAGTTGGAGCAAGTCGAAACTCTGGAACTTAAATGTAATGCGGCCCATGAACCCACCTGCTGCTAGCCATTTGAATAAAGAAGGAAATGCTGTTGAGAGAGGTAGAGGTGATGAAGAGTTGGCCCATCATCAGTGCACCATGTGTTAGAGCAAATTTTTTAACGTAGCCTCTGTGTGACATTGGCGTGAAAGAAAAGAAGTTAGCCTCTCTACTATAATTCATGCCCTAACATAAGAATCTTCTATGGGACACTTCCACAGAGCTTGTGATGTTTTAAAATTCAGGTCATGATCTGATTCACAGAGCTGGTTTTACTTCCGTAATGCATATAAGGTTGGCAAGCAGTTAGCTTCATTAAGGGCATTGCAATACACATACCTAATACCTCAATAGACCATATGTTATGTTGTGTATGTCGGTTGCACTTGCAAAGTACATTACAGGGTTATGTTAACTTGGATCAGGACACTCTTTGAATAAGAGGAATCTTTATTTTGTTCAATTTCAAACTAGTTTTGAAACAAATATCAGATGCATGCAAATGCGTGGAAAATATTTATTTTCTATAGCTAGTTCCTATATTATTATTTCAGTTGTAATTTACTCATAACTTCTGCAGTTTCTGATGATGACATGATAAATGATATTGAATTCCCAGGTTACAAAAACAAGTGGGATAAGTTCAGTAAGCTCTGGAATGATGTTATAACTAGACCACAAGATTGGGATGATAACCGGGCTCAAAAGAAAAATGGATCTGTGAGTATACTACTTATAGAAGTTCATTCCCTTCAAACAAATTCAGTTTGTAAGCTACTAACACCCTTATAAATGCAGAAAAATCCAAAGTATCCTGATTTTAAGAACAAGGTTACAAAAGAAGCACTCTGGCTTGACAGTGCACCAACCGCAGTGCTTGAAAAGCTGGATGATGTTGTCTTCGGTAGTAGTGGTTATGCTGCACGTAGAGAAGACAAACCTTACAGTAATGACACTCTGAAAGGCCAATTTTTCTTTTTTTTACCATTCCTCTGTTTATTCTCATTTGTATGTATTAATAGCAGGTACCGGTACAAACTGGTCGAATTTTAGGAAGAGCCCAGATGCTTCTGCCATGTCAACACAAAAACTTGAAGAGGGTATGAAATCTGTTCTTTGTACCCTGCTATTCCATCCCTTACAATACATAGGTGCATGTTCAATTGAATAAAATCTGTCTTGCTAGCCTCTAGCAATTCTTTTTGTTCCCTTGCCATGCATATACTTCCTATCCAGAAATTGGTAGTTTACGACATCTGACCTGTTTCACTGATGTCATACCATTTTTCTTTCAGAGGAATTATGGCGAGATCTACTAGACAATCCAGCAAATTGGTGGGATAACAGAACAGACAAGGTTTGTGTGAAGGAAGAGCACATGTTTCAATTTTGTTTTTCATGGTCAGATATGTGCAAAACATTGAGTTTCCCTGGTTTGAACATGCAGCGCACACCAAAGCATCCTGATTTCAGGCACAAGGAATCGGGCAAAGCTCTGTGGATAAGAACCAAGTCACCCCAATGGGCTGTAGATGCGCTTCCAACTTTGAACTTTAAGGCAGGCAGCAAGGGTACAAGGAAGCAAGAGACCTTGTTGTCATGATGGATATATGAGCTTGGCCTTAGTGGTAAGCCCTTGCCTGTTCCTAAAGCTCAACTCCGTTTCTAAATATCGGGGTCGCCTTTGTGTAAAGGCGTGTGGCAGTTATACACGCTAACACCTGATTCAGGTAGAGTACTAAACAATATTTAGGTTGGGCCATTTTGTCATGTCAGAATCAGGATGTAAATAGTTTCCAAATTGATGCTAATACGCATTGTCACATCCTGTCGGCTTAATCTGATACCCTTTCAAAACCCTTGTTTGGCTATTGTCCACTTTGCTACTTGCTCGTGTTGAATGCTGCTAAAGTATATTGCCTTTTACTGTCCGGGATCTGGCACGAGAATCGTTTGGTATGCTTGTTGGGTCGTAGCCCAATAGGCATAATAAAGCATGTGGGTTGCTACTGTGGCCCATATGAATGTAACTTGAACCGGGCCGGGCCTGCCTCAACGGAGCCTTGTAAACACATGGGCCATATGGGCAAGCGCATACATACAACTTTGGTGACATTTTCGAGTTATTGATTTTCTATTGTTTTTGCTTAAATCTTTGAACTACAAAAGTCACGCTGAGCTTCTAAGGGCAAAATTATGTGCTAGACTTTATAGATATTTCAATAAGCTTGTACCGAATGACTGTCTTTTCTTCCCCTCGACTTTTGCCGACTGTTCGTGAATCATGATAATTTGTCCGCTCACGTTGTGTCGGTGCTCCGAATCATGAATGACCTTATCATCAGGGAAATGATTGGGCACTAGTTGACGACTTCCCATGATTGTTCTCCCAAGCTCTTGACCGCCAAAGATCTTGTGTATCCTTGGATGCTTTGTGATGATGGCTTCGAAAATGCTACTGTACTTGAAGCCACCAAAGGCGCCGTTTCTGAACCAGTCAGGACTTTCCAAACCTTTTAATGGGAATTTTAACTCTTAAGACATTTTGTAGGAGTCGTGGCAAATGGAGATATGGCTAGGTTGTTACGTCCATTTCCAAGACAAAAGCATAGCACCTTTCAAGTGCAACCATCACTTATTGGTGTGGCAACAATCTTATCTTTGGAGATGACTTGATATTCCCAGGACAAGCACACCAAAGAAGAGGGAACCCCAGCCCAAGGATATGTAGATGCTAGCACTGCCTAGCTGAGGAGAGTATCCTGAGAAGACAAGACCTGAAATGCAGCCCTCTCCAATGCTTTACCGGGGCCCCAACCTAGGCGCACCCACTCGCACAACATCATCAAGCCTGTGTTCCCTTAGTGCTGCCGCTGACCCCCAAAGCCATCACGGTTCATCCATCACCCCTCAAATCTCACATCTCATCGATGCAAAGACGACCCTAATCTTCCCTCCAAATGCGTCTCTCTTTGGCAGCCCTTTTATCCCTTAAAATGGCCTCTCGCTGTCGCCGCTCATAGTGTTCCTCATGGTTTTGCTTTCTTTCTCGGCTCCTTTTTTCGAGGATTCTTTCATGTCTAATCCATATCTTTGATCCGGGGATGGATAGTTAGATAGATAGACGCAGCACATCGTGGTTCTTTCATGGGAAAAGATGCAGCATCGGAGCTGGCTTTGCACTTGAGCACCTTCATTTCACAAGTGTCACTGGAAGGTACCATTGGTGGCCCTTTGCCTATTTTTTTAGATAACAGAAATCTAAATTCCGGTCATTGCTTCTTTCGGATCATCGTCCTCACACCGTTCCAACATTACAAAGTTGAGCCCAAATATGAGATCATTATATAAACACCATGATGAGAAAACAAAAATAATCAAACTCCATTCTAGTTTTGATCAGAGAATGAACTCACTAAGCACTCACGTATGCTGTTGGTGGTTCGAAACTAGTGGTGGTCAGAATTTGAATTCAGCCAATACTTTGGGGTGGTGTCTTTTGCATTGTTATCCTACGTTGTAGAGTAGTAGAGACCTTTTAGAATGAAGGGATTGATGATGGAGACGAAGAAGCACTCGTGATTTTCTCTCCCGTCTCTTCTGCCGATCCCATCAGGGTCGTCTTCGTTTCTTTTCCGTGTGGGAAAGAGACCTAATAACTCTTCTTCTCCTCTCAGGTTGCGCAACTGAGGGAGTTGATATCTAAATGAGATAAGCTGGCCACCGTCAATGACCCCCATCATGTGGGTAACTATTTCCACGAGAAAGGCGCGGCGTGGATGTGACATGTTGGGGCTCATCGTGGCGTTGCCAGTTTGGGCCTTCCATTCATTTGCACCACCATCTCTCTATGCTGCACAAGTTTGCATGCATCAACAAGACAACAACCACTCAGATCTTGTTTAGTTCGGCAAGTTTCTACAAAAGTAATATATTAGAAAACGTGTCCCTCTCTCGTGACACGATTTTCAATGTCAAATTTTGTCAACTTTTTACCGCAACTCTCTGAACTAGTAAAGGATAACATACTATTTGGTATTTACCATTGTGATGAAAGCGAGTGATTTTGTTAGTCTCTCTCTGTTCTGTTCTGGTGATGACAAGAAGAAGAGAAGAAGGTGCAGTGCAGTGGTACGTGGCACCTTTAATGGTAGGTAGAGTACAGGAGAAGTGATGATAAATGACCCATACTTCTCAACAACCAGATGTGCGGCTGCAATTCTGGCGTACAATCTCAAAGCCTGACAAATACATATCAAATCACCATAAAAATAGGTTTGGCTCTTTGCTCGCCGTGTCGCCGTCATGCCGGCAATTCTCCCAGCTGCCCCTGGCTGGGCTAAGATAAGCTTTATGTGATGGCCTGCCCTCACACTTGCAGCGACAGCAACGGCTGATCGATTTGCGTATGGAGTGTGCGATCGAGTCCATATCCTGGAAAGGACACAACCAGGTTGTCACCGATCCATAGATCTCTCATTGCAAAGCGATTGTGTCCTGCATGCTGGTCCGATCCGGGCCGGGGGGCATCAGTGCATCACCAAAGGCGCAACGCCAGCCATCGAATTCGCGACTTCATACCCTTGATGGAACGTCTCAACAAACCGATAGCTAGATTACCTCTTGATGCCTTGCTGCTTTCAGTCCCCGTGATCCATCGTTTTCAATCCCGCAAGCTAGATATATAGGCTCCTATATACACGCCTCTTGATCACACATTTGTTAGCGTCACCTGTTTGGAAGTGCTAAAGTTGTGACTTGTTACGCTAAACTCTGGCACTCATCATTAGCACTTCACCTCTTCTAGTTTTAGTTTTTGTCTTGGCTAAACTTTAGCACTAGCCATTAGCACTCATATTTGAATGGGCCAGTGCTAAAGTTTAGCAATTGGAGTCTTGGATCGAAACAGCGCCTTAGTCACTTGTCGTCTCTCTTTTAGTTTTTGGGTGTGAAAATCTGTTGTTATTAGCTATAGTACGTCGTTCACTGTGTTGGAAATATTAATGTGAATGTTGCTGGTATGTAAGATGGCAGTGTGCATATATGGGACCTCCGATCCACTTGTGACTGAAACATCTTTGCAATTATATATGCTCCACTCCATTAGATATGGTCCAGGCAGCAACAAGCACGTACAGTATCCTAGTATATCCACTCACACAACATGCCGGACGGACCACGGCGACGGCGACAGAGCGCAAGACAAGAGCTCTCTCGGGTTTCCAGAAACGGAAACTAGCTGATAGCAAACATGTTCAACATTTGCATGATTGCATCACTAGCATAGAACTATACTGTAGTAACAAAAGTTTAAGGTTCTAATAAAAGAGTGTTAGTTGTCACATGATTAGATCAGCTTAGATATCTATCACCTGATCTGGATGTAAAGAAAAGAAAAGGCGATCAATGGAGGCTAATTCATCGTCTATTCTAATCCCAGCTTGCATGTGCATCTCCATCTCTCTTTCTCTCTCTCTTTCTCCAGCAGCCACGCAGACAGTTATATGGCGCCAAAGCAAATCATTTGCTGCGCTCACTGTGAGCACACAGCGATAGCGAGCTAGGATTCTCTGCACCAAAAGCAAGTACTNATATATAATGCTAAGGATCGATATTGACAACCTAACTCTGTGGCTTTGTGCTGCTCTTTCCTGTGGAAGTCAATGCAGACCCTCTTTCCTGTGAAAGTCAATAATGCACGCTAAATGGCAATATGGCATACTGTTTCCGAAGAGTCATGTACAAAACAAGTAACTACTGCGATGTCAAAGGAAGCTGTTCATATGCACTATGTCTGCTTTTTTTTTAATCNATATATAATGCTAAGGATCGATATTGACAACCTAACTCTGTGGCTTTGTGCTGCTCTTTCCTGTGAAAGTCAATAATGCACGCTAAATGGCAATATGGCATACTGTTTCCGAAGAGTCATGTACAAAACAAGTAACTACTGCGATGTCAAAGGAAGCTGTTCATATGCACTATGTCTGCTTTTTTTAAATCTNTTTTTTTGAAGAGAAGCCTGGTCTTCATTTAAAATAGAACAAGAAGAAGAAAGTACATCCTATATCTAGCACGTCTAACAAGTGGAGGTCTACCCTCACGTATCTACATCTCGATGTACTATTTGTAACTCAAAAATTAATCCATGCATGAAAATTTCCAGCTAATTTGGGGGGTGTATAGTTCAATATAATTTTTTTTCACCTATCACATCAAAGAGAATCTTACATGGATAGAGTATTAAATGTGTATTAATGAAAAAACCTATTCCGTAAACCTGAGTAAATTCACGAGATGAATCTAATGAGTCTACTTAATCCATAATTTGCAACAATGATGTTACCGTAACCATCCGCTAATTATGTATAAATTACCCTCATTAGATTTGTCTCGAGATTTTTAGGCGAGATCCGTAATTAGTTTTATTATTAGTCTACATTTAATACTTCTAAATGGTAAGATTCTCTTTGCAAAAAAATTTCACCAAACTAAACACCCCCTTGGTGAGGTTTAAAGTCCCCATGTCAAACAAAACTGTTATCTGTTCCAAAGTACGACTCAAAGTTGAACGAAGTAGAAAAGCAATCACAAGTAATGACCGAGGGTGCAGTTTCACTTTTGCACCTAACACACATCTAACACGTTGAACCGAAGAACAAAGGAGGAAACACGCGCGCGCGCGCGCGTGTGTGAGAGAGAGTATCTTCATCTTGACAGCATATAACTGCAAAGGGTTCTCTTTTCATCGAGCCACCAATAATTTATGATCAATTGATGCCAATTATGGGTGTACATCTTGTTGGCCGTTGGGTGGGTGGGGGGAGAAGAAGATAGATCATGCTCAGCGCCTTTGCTTGCTTAAGCAAAGGCGCGCAAGCACAAAGCAACGCGACGCAACGCAAAAGCGAAGCAACAAAAGCCAAAAGGTTGAACAGCTACAGGCCTGTAGAGGAGACACGGCACAAGCGCGGGGGCCCTCCCTTTCGCTGACAAAGGAAATCAATTCATCACCAACGTCATGGCGTGGAATGGCTTGGGATTGGCGCTATTTGATGGGACTTGTCATCAGAACCGACCTCTGCCCTGCCCACAAATAAACACAACACAGGGATATGATCCTCTCCTCCCTTTTCTAAAAGAAAAAAAAGAGCGGTCTATTTCTCGTTTCTGCCCTGCTGTTAGCTGCAAATATGGAGAAATGTGACAAATGCCCAGTAAGTAGTACAGTACGTTGCAAACAGTCTGAATTTGTCTAGCACATGTCTTCTTATGGAATACACTGTGTAGTGGTAACATAAAATCAAAGATGGTAGCACAGTGCATTGTTGACATAAAATACTGTTACGATTGGTCAAGGTCTGTAACGTTAGTACTAGTAGTAACAAAACACTGTTGGGACAGGACATCTGTTCACCTTTATGGGAGGGGAGAGTACGTTATCGCTGTAACACTTTTCTGAAAACACTTGGGCCTACACTTTGGAACACGAGACTGTTGAAAGACTAGGAAAAACGTAGGGCTAGAAATGCCCTAGCACTTGTAATTCCTATAGGGTTTTAGAATGCAGGAAAGTTTAATTTAAACTGAAGACTTTGGAGGAAAACCGAACGAAGCGAAAGAATGACTCAACGATTTTCGACCTCATGCTTTGTCTTCTCCAAAATTGCATGCTTTTGGTATACATGGTCCCATCCATTGGATGAGAATTTCAAAAGAATGATGGGGATCCATTTCTTTGGTCCGAAGGGGAAATTTCCTTATGGGATGAATAGTCCTCCATTGAAGCTAATTGCCTATGGCTGCAACCGAAAGCATTTTGAAGCTAATAGAAAACAAAGATACCAATAAGAGCATGCCTGATTCAAAGGAGTCTTGAGCAAATTTCACATGAACGGCTTTAAAAAGTAGCCCTCCATTGAGTAGCTAGTATACACGTGTACAAATATACATTGTTCATGTTCTCGCTCTTGGGGTGACCGGGTGAAGCCGTGAAAAGGCCCGGCTACGAGTGGCAGTTACTGAGCTCGTAAATACCAGTAGTAGGCGCGCCTGAGTAGCTCCTGCAGCGCACGTACGCACGCGCACGTGGTAGCGCATGGTGCGGTCGACACGTGCAACATGGGACGCCGACATGTCGCACTGTCGCTCGTGTCAGAAAGCGCCTTGTCATTGCTCCGCCTAGCTCCATTGGCGCCCCCAAGCTCTTCGCTGAGCTCTCAGCTCACCACTAGCATACGAGCAGCTCGAATGCTTCCGGGCGTACAGGGGCATTGTACTACCAGTATCGAGCATCGACCTACCCTTCTTTGAACCCTGCACGCACGCACGCACTTTCGTCAACTCGATCGATCGTCCATCACTTTCCCATTGCTCTCCCTCATCTCTCCTACACGCCGGCCGTACTACATTTACAGCGGCAGCTACAAACTCGTCACTCGCGCGTGTGCGTGTATGGGTGCAACTACCATGCGTATCCTTCTAGAGATCCGCGTCGAGTATTGATGTACGCGTGCGTGCGACTGTCGCGGTCAGTCATTCAAGTCACGTCATTGCGTGCTGCACGTAGGTACGTACGTGCCTGCAATGTGCACAGCACAGCACAGCAAGCAGTAGTGAGCGAGCGGGCCTCTTTTCTTCGATCGTGAGGGTTGTTGGGGGCGTATTGCGAGTGTGGGCTGTTGTTTGGTTGCTAGCCACAAGTTGTCACACTTAACCTTAGGCTAATGTGGCAAGTGTGGCAAAGAATTTTGGAGCCACAACTTACCATGTCTAAGAGAATCTTGCCACAC
>JAZFNS010020003.1:5214736-5225306 GCA_037127165.1 Alloteropsis angusta | reverse complement strand
CGATCAAGCAGCGGGAGCCATGGCACGCATCTTTCCCATTCCACAGAAAGGATCGACGCTTTGCATCCAGAGATTCAATCACCGTCTTGGGAAGCAAGATGGATGACATGTAGTAAATGGGGAGGCTGCTGAGAACAGCGTTAACCAGTACAAGCCGGCCTCCAGTGCTCAACAGCTTAGCTTTCCAACCAGCAAGGTAGCAGTGGAACCTGCTAATCAGAGGCTGGAAGTCGGCCACCCTGAGTTTATGAGGACCGAGGGGCAGGCCAAGATAGACCTGAGGGAAGGAGTCAATTTTGCATCCAAGAATGTCAGCCATTTGCTTAGCCTCATCCGGAGGGATATGCATGGGCACAAAGGTGGATTTGTGAAAGTTAATGTCTAGGCCCGTGGCTCGGGAGAATGCACCAAGGATGTCGCGCAATTTTTGAAAGGAGTGGAGGTCGCCGCACAGAAGGATAAGCGTATCATCGGCGTATTGGAGTACCAGGCAGGGGAGGTGATCACTGAGAGGATGTAGAAGGGTGCCGTCATGGAACTCTTGCTGGATCAGGCGTTGTAGAACGTCGGCAACCAAGATGAAAAGGTATGGCGAGATGGGGTCGCCTTGGCGAAGCCCTCTCTTGCAGTTGATCCAATGGCCCGGAACGCCATTGAGCAGAACTGCGGTTTTAATAATGTGGAGTCGGCTAACTCACATAAATATTTTTTATGTACATTAATGGATTATGCTATTTTTCGTACTCGGAGAGGTGGAAAAATAGATACAGGTTATCTGAGTCTATAGATCTGATGAATTGATGTTTCTGGGAATCTCTAGGATTTTCTCCTTCTTAGCACTTAATACGAGGAATAACGCCTAACAATGTACCACCGCCGTAGTGTTCAGCTTGACAACAAAGGATAACTAACTATGATCATTATCGTTTCATTATCGTTTAAAGTAGTAATATTTTAATTTTTTTTATAGTAGAGGTCTGACAATCATTATTTGCATAGGTATTTAAGTGGTTTCCTCATCCTGCAACATATGAGCGCGTGGAAAAGTGATATGAAAACTCCAATCTGTACGGTTAGTGCAAATGATGTCTTGTAATATATATGTAGGATTTCATAACACAATTGTGCCAGTCATGTATAAAATACTTATGTATGTACTCATGTGTAAAGGATGCAATGATAATACAGCAACATTTCGTCATTGATGTCCTGCCATACGAATGCAATAATATATATCGAAAAATGCTTCCAACAAATATAAAACATTATCTTAATCGCATTATGGGTTTAAATATTTAATAGTACAAATTATTTTGTTTTACAACAAATTATATCATGGAAATATTGTCTTTTTCAATGTTGTATGGTGTTCTTATAAATTTACGATACCCGTAGCAACGCACGGGCACGATACTTAAGAAGGAAAAGAAGCAAAGGTGATTTAGGCCCTGTTTGGATCCACCCAGATTATAAATTATAATCTGGAAGACCTCCAAACATGTTAGTTTTTATGCCAGTTTATATAATCTAAGAGTACCAGATTATTATAAACCCATAATCTACTCCACCCCAGCTAAAACCATATTATAACCCCCAAATTATTGTATGCCCTTTAACTTTATTAAATAATTACCTTATATGCCACCGCTTCTAATAAAAAATAAGGGACAGACATGTCCTTAGGTTGTTTAAATAGCTGGATTACGATTTTTATAATCTCACCTCCAAACACTCCCACCTAGTTTTTTTTTTTCATAAGCCAGTTTCTATAATCTATCTTCATAAACCAGTTTATTATAATCTCTAGTGGATGTGGATCCATACAGGGCCTTAATAAGAAGGAAAGGAAGAAAAGGTGCGAGGAAAAACTTCATAAAATAAAAAGGAAAGGAACCAAAAAAGCCGGGCAAAGCATGCGTGGATACACATGGGTGGGTAAACAAATTTTTGTGTGGAAAAAGTAGAGGCAAAAGAGAAGAGACATTTAAGAAAATGTGATTTCATACTACACCAAATTTTAGACCTCCCACCCAGGCCTGACAGGTGGAGCCTCTGTGAGAGGTACGGTGGGTTTTCGCAGATNGAGAAACGTTTTCAATTGTTTTCAATCTTTATAGTATAGATAGAAAACTNGTAAAATAAAAAGGAAAGGAACCAAAAAGTCGGGCAAAGCATGCGTGCGTACACATGGGTGGGTAAAAAAAATTTTGGGTGCAAAAAGTAGAGGCAAAAGGGAAGAAACATTTTAGAAAATGCGATTTTGTACTACATCAAATTTTAGACCTCCCACCCAGGCCTGACACATGGGGCCTCTGTGAGGGGTACGGTGGGTTTTCGCAGATAAGAAATGTTTTCAATTGTTTTCGGTTTTTATAGTATAGATAANATAATTTATATAGATTTAGAAGATTCATTAATTGTGGGTTTAAAATAAAGTCCTACCTTGAGATTTTTCTTTCCTTTTTATCGTTTCCACAAGGATATGGTGATTTTATGATTCGACTTGTAATAGGAGTAGATCTGCTACGATCTGTTGAACAAATGATTTGATGCGAACCCGTGCTATGAAATCAGATTTGCAATGCATATGAAGAAGGTCAACGACGCACGTTTCGACTGGGAGAAAAAAACAGATTTGCAATGCAGTGTAGGTGTAGATGAAAAAAAACACTATAGATAAGTGGTGGAAAACATGTTTTGTGAAAGGGATGAATAATATGAATTATATTTTTTTAGATGAATAGTGTTTTTTTAATGAACTAAACAGGGTTGAGGCTGGGGGCTCCTATCCATCTAGTAGAAGATAGTTAAGGAATCCATCTATAAAGCCCACCAAGGCCTAGTTAACGATGACTTGTTCAACCAGTATGTTCAACATTTTGATTTTCTAGTTCAACAATTTAAATAAATTTTTTTAACATTTGTCTTAAACATGTTCAATATTTGAGATTCAAAATATTAAAATTATACAATCAAAATATTGAAATTGTAATCGGTAAATGTTGAATCCTTAAATAATAAATGTTGAAGCCTTTTTACATGACACGATGGTCGGCGATGGCCCTGGCCGTCTTCTTCTCCGGCGAGCTCGATGGCGCGAGCACGCGGCCAGCCGCGGCGCGACACAGAAGCGCAACGCAGGCAGCAGCAGCACACGTAGGCAGCGCCGCAGGTAGGTGCGGCCGAGCCGCGCAGGCAGGAGGCCAGCAGCAGCACAGGCTTGCAGCGGCGCCTGCAGCAGCAGGTAGCAGGCAGGCAGCAGCGTACTCGGCAGGCAGGCAGGCGCCAGGCAGCATGCAGCTAGGGATGGAAATGAAAAAACGACTATCCAAATTATCCGTATTTATATCCGTGAAAAAAATCTAATATAGATACTTCGTATTCATTTTGTAATATGGTACTAAAGTGGATATATCCGAATTCGTTTTACTCATTTTTTTCTATCTGGTTCAACATCCGTATTCGACAATATCCAGCAACATCCGTATTCGAATAAGAATAAACACATATAAAATTATTAAAATAATAATATATATATGACTAATAATTAGTGATATTAATTATGATATATAATAATAATGTATTTAGTGAAACTATTTAAGGTGATTATGTCAAGATTAATCACTAAAATATATAAATATTAAATTTAATTAATTTTAAATGTATTTATAATGAATAAAAAATATATACTACATTTTAAATCAAGGGCATGTTTGGATAGAGAGGTGAATAGGGCAAATGGGCAAATTTGCCCCCAAATTTACCCCAATGGTGCCAAACATGTAGGGGTAAATGGGGTGGGCAAATGTTTTGCCCCCTAATTTTATTTGCCCCTCAAGGGGATCAAATTGGGGCAAATGTGTGATGGGGCCCGCAAAAAGGTGATGAATTAGTGATCTTTCTCTCCTTGGGCCCGTAAAAAGATGATAAATTTGCCACTCAATCCAGACACCTCAAAGAAGCAAATTTGTTAGGGGCAAATAGGAGGGGCAAAACATTTGTCTTGGGGCAAATATTTACCCCAAGATTCCAAACAAGCCCCAAGTAAACATACGAATAGACATCCAAATTCAACACATCTGAATTCGTATTCGTATCCGCAACATTCGAATCCATATTCGTATTCGAATCAAAATATGGTAAAAGTACCATCCGGATTCGATCGGATTGCCATCCCTACATGCAACAGCGCATGCAGCACAGCAGCAGCGCATGCAGGCAGCGGCGGCGGTCGCAAGGAGAGGGGAGCGATGTAGGGGAGACCAGGAGAGAGAAAAGAAGGGGATTTTGTTAGGATCAAATGGTGGAGAAAATTTACACAAATCTTAAATATTGAAAGATACGAAAGGAAGTGACTAGACATTACTCGAGTAAATTTTGTTCTCTCTGTCAATCGATTTTTTTCGGCCTATTAAATCACGGCACATGGCAACGTTGGGAGAAGAAAGGAAAAGTTGCCCAAAAAAATGGGCGACGACAGTACAATAAAAAAAAGAAAATAGAAACAGGACAATAAAAAAGCGTTGGGAGAAGGAAAATTGCTTGAAAGGAACCAAAATATAGGCGACGACATTACAATAAAAAAGGAAATAGAAACAGTACAATAAAAAAAAAGATTAAGTACAAACAGAATCCACACCCTGCTGCTCCACGAGATATGACAGATCCTTTCTCCCAGTTTTTTTAGAATCACATTTTTCTCACAGTTGTACTGTTGTAGTGCTCGTTGTTCACGGCAAGCAAGCTTTCTCTGGAGTTCATCGTCGGGCACGCCCAGGCCCAGTTAGCAGCAGCAGAACACTTCATATTGTGACTAATGGGCTGTCGATGGGAATAAGGGTGCGTTTAGATTTCCTGGTGAAACACTGTAGTTAGAGGGAAACGCTGTAGCAATGCGTTGGGAAACGTGTTTTGTGAGAGGGATAAATGGGATGAATAGAAAAAAGTTAGGATAAATAGGGAAAAGTCGGAGAATCTTAGAAATCTAAACGCACCCTAAATAGTGCGCCAGGCCCATAAAAAAATCCAGCCCGCAAAACCGCGGACACAATCGTGTAGCCGCGCGGGAACCGAAAGAATCAAGTGATGGACGAAAAAAAATTATTAGGAATTCCGAAGCTCAAATCTACCCCAAGAACGGGTACGTTTAGATTGCAAAATTTTTCTCCTCCCATCCCAACTTTTTCCTATTTATCCTATTCATTCTTCTCACAAAACACGTTTTCCAACGCGAGCTACAGTGTTTTTCTATATCCTCTCTCCAACTTTTTTTTCATTCTGCACACACCGGGGCTCTATTATGACAGGTGGGCCCCTTTTGACCGAGCATGCGGCCATTGAAGGTTGGCCATTGGACGAGCTGGTACAGTGGTACTGGGTGCTGCATTTGATTTGATGGGTGCTGTGGTCGGGAAAAGACATTTTACGTACTACTACCTCCGTTTGAAAATACTTGTCGCCCAAAAAATCACTGTAGCAAATTTAATTCTACATTTTTTTACAAAATATTTAGATAATTTGAAAATATATAATGCTAAAGTAGTGTGCTCAAAACCTACAAAGTAATATAAAAGTTTGAAGTAACTAGAAATATTTTAGAGAAAAAGACATATAATTTTTCGAGTGACAAGTATTTGCAAACGGATCCAGTAGTACAAACAATGACCTGCCTATGACAGGAGTACTCCGTCCTTCCGGACCAGACGATGTAAGACCGACCGCACCGGTGTCCGCAACACCCTTCTGTAAACGCCACGACACCGCCACGAGCGCAGAATAGCGCAGAAAAGAGCTGCAGCGGCGTGCGCTACAACCTTCGCCATTTTCTCTCTCCCGGTATCCCTGGCGCTAGCTTTTGTCTGTCCCGGATGTACGATAGTTGGCCCACCGCGAGCGCGCGTGAGAGAAAGGAGTGAGAGGTGAGAGAATCTGCAGTGGGCTCTACTATTTTAGGTAACTAAAAATGTTATATCTCACAAACTAAAAAATCAAACGAAATTCTGATTACACCATTAAATTTGTTTCAATAAATACTTCAAAACAAGATCTCACATGGATATATTTAGATAAAATTACAAGTGGGCCCCACTGATGATAGTTGGATAGAGTAGAGATATAAAGAAATGATGGGTGCGGGAGAGAGTGCTGTAAAGGAGAGAATCTTGATGACTAGGATGTATAGAGGGAGTAAATAGAGAAACATGAGTGCGGATAGCCTAAACAAGCCCCCGGGCTCCGTGCCCACTGCTTGGCTGACCTGCTTGGCTGACCTATCAAGCCCTGCTTTCGTAGGAGTACTGTACTAGTAGGAGTACTGTACCTTTTTAAGGGGACAGAGGCATACAGATACAGCAGTCGTAAAAGTGAAAAGACAGGAAGCGGTCCGTACGCATATTTTTTTTTCTTCATAAACTTTANCTATTTATTTTATTACATTATTCTATTATATATCATGATTTTTCTTACAAACTTTTACTACAGTAAAATTTTGCTTTTCACAAACTTCCCTCAACTAAACACGGCCTTGATGTTTTTTAGGCCTCCGGTGCTCCATGTGCGTACCGTATACACACAACCCTAAAACTACACATCAAAGGGTAATTTTGGTCCTAGACACTGTTTTATGTTGGCTTTTGCTCCTAAACGCTACTCAAATTTGCATTTGTTACGAGACATTCTTCAAGTTTGCATATTTGCGACTAGATATCCTAATTAATGTAATATTTATTTTTAGGAGAAAGGAGAAAAGAAAAGTTTCAAATGACCAAATTACCCTTGGCTTTTAACTCTACCACCAACCTAGTTCGTTCGACCCTACTCCCTTCGTCCCAAAATAAATGCAATTCTAGGACCAGGCACGCGGACCAATGCGAGTGTGAAATTACCAAATTGCCCTTTGTCTTTTGTGAAAAATATCTACGTGGCTCCCGCTTGAACAGTAGTGGGTCCCACCTAAACAACACGTGGGTCCCACCTAAACAATACGTGGGTCCCGTGTGGGTCCCACCTAAAGAGTATGTGGGCCCCACCTAAACAATATGTGGGTCCCACCTAAACATTGCGTGGGCCCCACCTAAAGAGTATGTGGGCCCCGCATAAACAATATGTGGATCCCATCTAATAGTACGTGGGTCCTACATATATAGTTTATGTATGCTAGAGTTGCATTTATTTTGGGACAAAATTTGAATGCTAGAGTTGCATTCTTTCTGGGACGGAGGGAGTATATGCCTCCGACCCCGACGGGCCGACCGCGACCACGACCCATGAGGGAGGCCACCGCCGCCCTATTCGTTTTCTCATCCCAAAGATTTTTAGTCATAATACATGTTTTCTCTCTTCTTTAAACTAGAAAATCATATTTTAATGATCAAAATGTCTAGTAAAAAATATACAAACTTGAAAAATGTTTTGTAACAATTACAAACTTGAATAGTGTCCAGGAGTTAAAAGCCAACATTGAGCAAGTGTCCAACAGCAAAATCACCCCACCTAGAAAGACTTCAAAGATCAGCGGACTCCCTCGGCCCCCACCTCCCGACCTCAGTTGANAAATCGATTGATCCCCACCTAGAAAGACTTCAAAGATCAGCGGACTCCCTCGGCCCCCACCTCCCGACCTCAGTTGANTCCCCACCTACGTTGCCTAGTATACGTACTACTAGTATGCCAGCACTACTCCACATGAGATGATTTTATTGCGGTACTAATTTTCAAAAAAAAAGATTTTATTGCAGTACCGTGTCGTGTTGTGTCCACAGGAGATGATTTTATTGTACCACGGCCCCCACCTCCCCTGTCGACATGTTGTGTCCACAGGAGATGATTTTATTGCACCACGGTCCCCACCTCCCACATGATATATAGTTGCAGGCAGAGCTGTGTTGACACCGCTGCGTTACGTTCATGTGCATGTACGCTTCATCTGGGAAAGTTTCTTTATCGTCACCCGTAGCTTTCCATTAATAAATAATAATAATTAATAATATAAATCCGATCTCCTCGGTCGAGCACGAGCAATCGTGGAATAGCTCACTACTGTAGCGTGTCGTGTTGTTCAGTTCGTGCGTATCGTGTCAATGCGAAAGCTTTCGGTGCTGCCTCTGGCCTCTGCATTGGGTGGAAGTGGAACAGCAACGGGCGAGGGCCTAAAAAGTACTTTGGCCAGAGCCTGACGACCCTGCCTTTGGCCAGGCGTGCGTTAAAAGTATACAGTACTACTAGTAGTAAAGAGATGGATCCAAGAAGGTATTTGTCCATGCATGTGGACACGGCTCAATTATGAGTTTGCCAATGGATACTAGAATATTAGTATTCTTGCACATAGAAAACAGAAAAAAAAATGTAAATGACAAAATACCTTTTGTAACCACAGAACCATTTTTAACATACTGGGTTTGATTGGTTTGATGCCAAAACTTGGACATGCCAAAACATTGGCATGACAAAACTTTTTTACCAAAATCTTGGCAACAACATTGACACGTCAATTTTGGCTGTGAACCAAATGAGTACCACAGTTTATGAGCTTGCCCTGATTTTGGCATGGTAAGTTTTGGCATCAAACCAATTAGGCCCTATATGTGTCAGTTTGTGCGCATTTGTTTACCTCATTTGCACTGATTACATTCATATTCTCAAAATTATTATTGATCATTTTTAATAATATTTTGTCGATCCAGTAGTAGTTTTTTTTTTGTCTCGTCCTTAAACGGGCTATCGTTATTTTTCCCTCCAATTTAATTACTTCGTTTAAAATTCAGAGCATCAGGGACGGCTAAGCAGTGGAGCAAGGAGTCACATGGACGTGCTTCTACAGACTACAGTTATCCGCCACTAATCAACAATTTCTGCTAAACTTCATTTCCACAGCGCTGCGCGAGCTCTGTGTTTGACCTTTTTTATAACTTTTGGGCGAAACCAGCAACAAAGGCAAGTCAGTGCGTGATTAAAAATAGCTAAAAAAAGAAAAATGATACATACTCGACAAAGCAAGCAACGTTGGTCACTGGCTAGTTCCGACTGAGCAAGAATAAATGGAAAGAAAAGAAAAGGGCACAATTTCCTGTTGGCCACTCTTCAATTGTGACATACTAGTGTGTTTGTTTCCCTGGACTGGCTTGGTTTGGCTTGGACAGGACAGGACCATCCAATCCAATACTTGTTTCACCGCCAGCCTGGATAGTTGTAGGAGCAATACTTCAAAGATGCTGGATGAGCACGTCCAGCAAAATTGGCCGTACAACGCTATCCAACTTGTTTAAGTGTGACCATTAATGAATGATTAAAGATAATTAGTATGTTCTCAAAAAAGTATAATTAGTATGTTAAGGTATTAATTAGTATATTGTATTATGATAAATAAACACTAATATATTAATTAATGTGCAAAAGATGTGTGGATTAGAATGCAATAATATTGGTAATTAGCATGTTTTATTATTAATTAAGAATTCTTGTAACAAAATTACTATTTATAAAAAGATATGTAATTAAGTTTACTCTGATCCAACATTTCTCGTACGTACAACCAAACATAAATAACGAATGGTCCTATCCTTTGAAACAAACATTTTCTTTTTCCTAACAGAAAACTGCCTTTATGGTATCAATTTGCACGCTAAGACTCATTCCTGTCTGGCGTTGCAGCTTGCAGGATCCTCCGATGTCTCAATATAGATCCAGGTATCCTTAATCGCTAAATTCTCCCGTAGGCTTCCTCGTTGAGTCGTCGTTCCTTTGTACTTGCACGGGTTGGAGATCCATTCTCTATTGATTAGGATGTGTTGCTAGTTTGGGCGGATCACTCGTTTCGATCTACAGGGTTTTCCCTTTGTTTTGAGCTTGAAATCGAAACATGATTTTTGTCTAGGACTTCTGATGCTGGTTTATTTTCTTGATTTTTTTGTGGACTCAAATTGAATTGAGTTCCCCGTTCGAGATAATGTTCTGAGTAGTGACACAACATGCAAAGTAGTTTCTCCCCTTTCCGTTCAACGATCAGTGTGAATGCGGAGTTGGGCCATAGCAAATTACTTTTTTAGGCAACTTTTACTAAATCAATAAGCATATTACTTATTTCGTAAAAACTATATAGAGGGTCTTCTCTAAATAAGTTTTGGAATGCAACCGCTCTGCTATTCCTTTGGTCCACCCAAAATAGCAAGCAACTAATTCCAAATACACACTAGAGCGGGTCAGCAGAAGATTAGTTTGAGTAGTAGACAAAAATAACTTTTTGGTACGTAACAGAAAGTAACTTAACAATAATATAATATAACAGGAAGTAACTTCTAAATTTTTAGTTTACGATAGAAAATAACTTATCAATAATATATATACTGATCGTAAGTAACTTCATTGTCTTTAAACAAAACATATTCGACTGAGATCTACTTTTGAAGCTCTCGTTGAAACAAATCTAATGGTATAATTATATTTTGATTTGGATGCTTGGTTATGATACTATAGCTTTTTTATGTGAAGATGAGTTTGCATGTGCTGAGGTCACGCATAGTCTTTTTTTTTCCTCGTGCGCTCGGTGTGCACCTAAACAGGGTCTCCTGTTAGA
>JAZFNS010020003.1:5203653-5214693 GCA_037127165.1 Alloteropsis angusta | reverse complement strand
GCTACGTAATAGGAAGTCCTTAACAATATTGTAATATAACATGAAATAACTTTTAACGCTTTAGTTTATGATACAAAGTAACTTATCAATAATATATATACTGACCATAAATAACTTCATTATTTTTAATCAAAGCATATTCAAGTGAGATCTACTTTTGAAGCCCTTGTTTAAAGAAATCTAATGGTGCAATTATATTTTGATTTGGATGCTTGGTTACGAAACTGAAGTTTTTTTTAAAAATGAGTTTGCATGTGATGCTCGGTATGTGTCTCCTCTCACATCCAACCCAAGAATAGAAAGCCGGGAGATCTCTCCCCAAACAGCTAAATGGAGAGGCCTCTCTGTATAGTCAAGTTCTACTTATTTTGCTTTGGCATTTTTCAGTTTTCTGATTTAGAATTTATTTTGTAGGCATCTTTTGCTAAATTGATAGGCAAATTAATTATCTTTCTTTAGCATTTTGGTGTTCATGTTAGCATCTTTTTCTTATTTTTATAGCCAACTCTTGCTAAATCAAAAGGCAACTTATTTATGTTGCTTCAACAGTTTTGGCTTATTTTTTGGACAACTCTTGCTAAATACTTTGAAAAGAAGTTATCATGTTGGAAAGCTAAGCACCTATCATATGGAGGAAGATTAATTCTCCTAAACTCAGTGCTCAGTAGTCTACCCCCTTTTATGATGTCCTTTTTTGTAGTTCCAAAAGGTGTGCTCGAAAAGCTGGATTTCTATAGGTCCAGATTCTATTGGCAGGGCGACTCAGATAAAAAAAAATATCGCCTAGCAAAATGGGACATTCTTTGCTGTCCTAAGGATCAAGGAGGACTTGGAATAATAGACCTGGCTATCCAAAATAAATGTCTATTAACTAAATGGATTATCAATCTGCTTAATACAGATGGGACATGGCAATCTCTTCTTAGGTACCTAAGCTCAAAATCTCTATCACAATTTCAGGCCAAACCTTATGACTCTCACTTCTGGAGAGGGCTTTTGAAAATTAAGGATGAAGTCTTGAATTATGGAACCTTCGTGGTACGTGACGAAACTCAAACGAGATTTTGGGAGGACAATTGGGTAGGCCAGCGGCCATTCAAGGAGCAGTATCAGGTTTTGTACAATATTGCTCATCATCCACATGCCACGGTGGCTAGTGTAATGAACGCTAGACCATTAAATGTATCCTTTAGGAGATCATTGGTGGATGAGAGACTTAGAGAATGCCTCATCCTTGTAGCGATGATCACAAATGTCAATTTATCGGAGGGAAGAGACATATTCATATGGAATCTTCAAACAAGCGGAAAATTCTCGGTCCGCTCAATGTATCTACATTTAATAGAACAACATATACCTTTCCAAAAGAATTGGATTTGGAAACTCAAAATTCCTCTCAAGATTAAAATTTTCTTGTGGTACCTTCAAAAAGGGGTAGTACTTACAAAAGATAATCTAGCGAGAAAGAATTGGAAAGGAAGTCATAAATGTTTTTTTTAACGTAAACGAAACAATTAGACATCTTTTCTTTGAGTGCCACCATGCAAAACAAATTTGGCAGATTGTGTATCTAGCTACAGGTCTTCCCCCACCAATGTCGATATCCCATATGTTCGGGAGTTGGCTTTCCTTAGTAAATAAAAAAGAAAGAGATATGATTTTTGTGGGGGTTGCTGCTATTTGTTGGGCGATCTAGAGATGTCGTAATGATATTATTTTTGACAAAAAAAGATATTCATCATTTTTGCAGGCTGTCTTCAGGGGGGGCATATTGGTTACGCTTCTGGGCGCAACTGCAACGTGACGACACCACAAAGGAGATCTTCAGGCAGAAGAGCTCATCTTTAGAGATCATAGCATTGGAGATGGCCAATTTTGGATAGAAACATAATAATAGAATTAGTCTAGATGAAACTCCTTTACTCCATTTTATCAGCAATGTTGGCTGAGTTTATGTAATAATCAGACGGCTGTGTATGTTTTGTAGAGGCCGTGACTTTTGTTCCATTATTAAAAAAAATAAAAAGGTTGGTTGATTTCAGCATTTGAGTTCTATATCCTCAATATATATAATTTCCCAACTCAGGGCATGCCTGCTTGAAGATTCACTTAATGATATTGTATATGAAACATGACATCTAAGCATGTTTCTCCTTTTCTCATTGTATGGCAGGTCATGAAAGATGTTGCAAGAACAAGCAAGGGTTCCTGCACAACATGCACGCCTACGCAGCATCAGCTGCAATCAGGCAGCAGTGCAGCACGCTACAATAATGTGCCTTTGTGGTAATATGCTATTAGCATATCTATTTTGTAATGTACACCGTGTAAATTTGTGTAATTTTGTGATGTCATCTAGGAGTATGCAATAGCATATGGTTCCAAACGACGGCTACGGTTTATTCCGAACCAATTTGTGGCCCGGGGCCCGGGCTGTGCCACCCCAGCATAAAACGTGGGGGTTTCCCGTGGCCCGTCTTCTTCCCTGCGTCCCCCCTGCCTCGAGCACCTGCCTTCCCGGCTCTCCTCCGCAACCAACCGGATCCGAGCACCAGCATCGTCCAACTTGAGTGCCGCCTCCCTGCTCTTTTGGTACGTCCTCAGCTTCTCTCGATTGAACCCTCGTTCATTTCTTCAGATTTCTTACTCGTTTCGTTGAACGCGCGCGGTTTTGTGTAGGGATGGCGGCACCACCACCACTTCTCTATGTACCCCTAGCTAATTGCCCTCCTCATCCCGACAATGACTACTTCGACGGCCTGAACGCGATGGCACAACGTGAAAGGGTCCTAGTGCAGACAAACAACTACCCGGATAGCTGGAGGTGTGACTGTTGGCATGGGCAGCAGGGACATCCGCCGCTCGTCAACCGCTTTGCGACTTTGCCGGCACTCGGCTGTGGCGCATGTGGTAGAGTGGTATGCGTGCTATTCAGATGGGCGCTTCTTTTTCATACATTTTTTTTAAAGAAATGAGAATATATTTCAATAATCTTACTTATCTCACATATTCCTTGTTCCTTTACTATATATTAATCTGTTGGATGCTTTGAATCGAAGACGACAACCACTGGACTAAAACACATGAACAAATATACTTACTGTAATATGTAGTATCACATAGGGAAAACATGAGGAATATTTTGTTTACACTGTTCTAGCTAGTAGTCTAGTACTACTATGCAGCCACACTTGCGTACGCACTCGCCTTCTGTAGGGCAGCGACAGACAAATGTACGTGTTGTATATCTTTCAAAAGAGGGATGATTTATAGGGTGATTTATACAATTAATTTTGTTCCTTAGTTAATCGTAATAAAGTACAAATAATATCTCATATACTCTTGTGAGTATATTATTATTTACTGGACAAATTTCTTGCTAGTACTGTGTGTCGTGCAAGACGTTTTTCGATGTTTTCAGGCAGCAACTTAGCATCTCTTTATTAATTAGTTTTATTATGTTTCAGAACCCAACTGCTTATAGCTGGAAGCTCACTGCAACTCTCATTAATTATATTCGTCTAGATCCACCGGTGCTGGACCAAGGAGAACACGGTACCAAATCCTACTCAACCCGGTCTATTCCACCAATAGCGTGGCTCTTTTTCTTTTGTCGTTTATCATTCTTTTGTCCTTTTTACCCTTCCAGATCATTGTTCAGCCTACGCTGTTGTCTCAGCCGTGGACTTCGCCCGTCGAGTAAGGCCGGCAATCAATGGTATTAGTGTACTCATGGACCTGGATGTGCCCCTCTTTTTGGAATTATACAGGCTCCACACCAATGGTTTTGATGTTGGCCAAGTGCCAAATTATTTGCTATTGGACAATGTTGACAACATTCCGATTGCCCTTACGGTTGCCATGAGGTTTGGGATTCCATATTTTTATGGCGGAAACGAAGATGTACCTCCTCCCCTCCTCGAAAACAGGATACGTGTTTTCATATCAGGTTACTTTAGGGTGCCTAATGATGACATTGATCTGATCAGGAGGTTGTTGGCTTCTGGGTTCCCGTTAGTGGCAGGCATAAGAGTGGGCAGACTCTTCCATTTCGTGGGCGATCGGACGATTTATTATGCGCCAGCACAAGATAGCCATTGCACGGGTGCTCACGCCATTACATTGATTGGAGTTGGACTGGACGTCAGGAAGGGCGTGCCTAGGACATTCTATTACGCCAGAAACTCGCATGGACTTGCGCGACATCGCCATTACCCGTGGCAAAATTATGGTGGGGACTTGTGTGTTTGGGCGGACGAGGTCAGTAGGGTGTGGGGCTTTTACGTGATGGATCAGTAGGAGGCAAAACAATGTTACCTGCGACTCAGCTGTAGCATCTAGTTTTAACTATTTGATGTTTTATTCTGCAAGTGTTGTTGTGCCGTTATCTCTACTGTTGTAGTACCACCTATGGAACTCCTGGACTGTTTCTTAATTGTACTTTAGCTGTATCTTCATCTAGTTTAGCTAGCAGTACACTGTACTCTTTTCCTTACTGGGGGAGCTCACAATGAGTGTAAGGTTTTTAACGAGGCAGCGTACTTTTGTAACTTGTATTACTTTCCAATCAATGAAGTCAATATTTCCCCAATCTTGTTTAAAGAGTCACCAGAATTCATGTTTCGTTCAGCATACAAAACACGGATATGCAAGTGATGATCATGTTGGCGTCATACGGTTTTACACACCGTAGATTCAATTCAAATGCATCAAACTGCAATCATACAGTGCCCCCGTTGCAATAAGTACGTGGAATTATGGCCTCAGCCAAATATTTTCTATCTGTGTGTCGGTTATGTTTTACATATTCCGATATCACCACTACAACATACATCCATAGGCATTGAGAATCCATATAAGGTATTTATCCGTCACTAATAAAATACTTTGGATCACTCGTTAGGGATTAATTCAAAACCTCGTGTGCTGACAAACATTTGAGGGAAATCATTAGGGGGGGGATTAATACCACGAACATAGAATGCCAGAAATTATAAAAGAACGTTACCCCATTCGATCCTCATATCCACCACATATACACAAAGAATATCTGAAGTAACATTTCAGAATATATTATATTTACAACACATTGCAAATAATTTGCCAAATGCATTTACTTGAAAGTGTCATCAAACAAATTTCTTACAATTTATGTGCCAGAAAGAGAATATCACTCAACTCCCATATGAATATTAGAGGGGGGAGAAGTATGTCCATAATTAAGGAATACAACTTATTACAAGCATTCGCGGAAATAGGGGGAGATATCCTCCAAATACTAAATGCAAATCAGCATCATGCATGTTGTCAGACACTTTTTGGATTTATTCAAATCCAAAGCTAATGAACATTTAGCATACAAAACTCAGTATATGTGCACATAAATTCAGGTACTGGGTCAGAGGAAGGCCCTAATTCTACGGTCGTGGGAAATGACATAGGATTAAAAAGGGATTAATTTGCTCACAATACATATTGATGATCCCACTGTATGTCATTCTTTTGCGAGACAAAAAGCAAAAAAAAAAACATGATCTTTACAGAAAATGTGTGTGTCACTGTATGTCACTCTAGTTGATTGACTTTCAGTAATAAACACACAAGGCCCCCTTCTCTACACTGTATATTCCAATGGAATCGTTTGCAATGTATGTACACACGGCCCCTATATATCCTGATGTACGTTGTACCCCCACGACGCACCCAATCACGTCAAATTATATAGCAAGCAGATGATGCACATCAGACACCACACTGCATCAGCCGATCAGGTGTCGATATTGCGGAAGGAAGTTTGTATGAAGTAGTAACAGAATAAGACATGAACCTGACNNACATCAGACACCACACTGCATCAGTCGGTCAGGTGTCGATATTGCGGAAGGAAGTTTGTATGAAGTAGTAACAGAATAAGACATGAACCTGACNGTGGAATACCAAACCAACCAATTTACGTGAGACTCATATTTATCTTCCAGTCTGCTGCTGTCCCACTTCATTCGATTAAATGCATTTTTTTTATCACGATTAAATGCACTTGATGATGTGGATTGATAGAAAACATTGTTGCCATGTGGCATACGATATCAATCGTTGCTGATGTGGAAGCTTTGTATTCGTTATTTGTGCGGGGGCCAAGCACCACGTGAGAAGCAAGCAAATAAATAAGAGCCGCCACAATGTCCAGTGTCCTCGAATTTGCCTGCCTCTCTCTCCACGACCCCTCTCTTGATTCGTAAAGCGTCTGGTCGGTCGTCGCTTGCTGCGGTCGGCGCTAGCCGGGTCGGCACCCCGTGCGTGTGGCTGGCGCGTGCGTCTGGTTGCACTGCTCCACCCGCGCCAGCCGGTCCATGACGGAGCTCGACGTGGTGGTGCGGTGGAGCCGGGTCAAGTTGCTCTTCTACGCTCAAGCGGAGCAGGGGGACAGCAGCAGCAGAGCACCGGGTGGGAGATGGACGAGTACCAGATCACGGACGCCGGGTGCTACCGCCGACGCAACAAGGAAGGGGAGGAGGGGGTGCTCTGCCACGTCACCAAGAGCGACAACAAGAGGTCCGTGGCTGGAGACAGATCTGGGGGTGAAGGCAAGTTCTCGCAGTAGTGGTGGACACATAATTATACAAATGTGCGTACATACATTCTTAATTTTATTTCTAATATATATTATTCTGTTACATGATTTTCAATTAAGTTTAACAACTTATGATACTAACAATCCTAAATTTATCAAAAATATAATCTTTTTTGCAATAAATTTTAAATTCTTGACTAACGTATATGTTACACCGTTCATATTATATTTTGGGAGATATTGTGACAACTCCTAAACTTTACTGATAAGGAAGTCACTAGTTAGTTATCTTTATCGAAAGTCTAATAGATCACAATGTAATGGGAATAGTCAAAGATTAACTATTACTTTTATAATACCATGTTTTAAAAAGATCAATTTCTTTTTAAGTAGTGATAATGATATTTTTTGTGAAAAGATCTTTTATCTAGCACCTTCATTTAAGGAATCATATATCTATTTGGTTTCAATAATATCCTACAGTAAGTATGATGATATATATCTATTTTGAAAAAAATAGATATATTATTGTCATCACTACTTTACTGTAGGATATTATTGAAACAAAATAAATATATATATATATNATGCTTCCTTAAATGTAAAAAAATATTATTGTCATCACTACTTACTGTAGGATNATTATTGAAACCAAATAGATATATACTTCCTTAAATGAAGGTTCTAGATAAAAGATCTTTTCAAAAAAAAATATCATCATCACTACTTAAAAAGAAATTGATCTTTTTAAAACATGGCATTATAAAAGTAATAGTTAATCTTTGTCTATCCCCACCACATTGTGATCCATTAGACTTTCGATAAAGATAACTAACTAGTGACTTCCTTATCACTAAAGTTTAGAAATTGCCACAATATCTCTCAAATTCCTTATAACTAAAGTTTAGGGGAGTTGCCACAATATCTCTCAAAATATAAGATGAGTAAAACAAGTTGTTTAAGCACGCTATCAGGAAATTCAGAGTATATGCTCAGAGTCTTCCTAGTTGAAGTCCTGACAAGATATCTTTCGCAAGCAGAGACTTGAATAAACAAAAATATTATGTCCCACATAATTTCAATCCTTAATATTTTCTCCAGCTAAGAATTCTCTATGCATTTAAAATTAAAAGGGAGATGAAGAAATAAAAACAACCCCTTGATGGAAGCACTATGTAGAATTACAAATGCAGCTATGAACTATCAAATATCGAATATAGCAAATTGAAATGATAATACAAGATAGATAGAACGCACATTTATCTCTAATTTTTCAACAAAAGGAGCAGCCCTCAAGAAAGAGACCAAGTACATAATGTTATTAAGATCTTTAACCTAAACAAAAAAGCCTCTTTGAGATATTTGAAAATAGATATATAATTGTCATCATACCTATTGTAGGATATTATTGAAACTAAATAGATATATGATTCCTTAAATGAAGGTTCTAAATAAAAGATCTTTTCACAAAAAAATATCATCATCACTACTTAAAAAGAAATTGATCTTTTTAAAACATGGTATTATAAAAGTAATAGTTAATATTTGGTAATCCCCACTACATTGTGATCCATTAGACTTTCGATAAAGATAACTAACTTCCTTATCACTAACTAGTGACTTCCTTATCACTAAAGTTTAGGAGTTGCCACAATATCTCTCAAAATATAAGATGAGCAGTGTAACATATACGTTAGTTGAAAATTTAAAATTTGTTGTAAGAAAGATTATACTTTGATATATTTAGGATTTCTGGCCTGAAGCTAGTGGGTCGTACGGCCCGTATCCATTGCAAAGAAGGGGAAAAAAGAGCAGGTCGTCATCATTCTCCTCCGGATTGGCTTCCGGTATTATAATTCGTTTTTAGAGGAAGACATTTTTTTTCTTCCACTCCACCAAACGAAGGCCATAGAAATATTGGGCCAAGCTGAGCTACGCTCTGCGGCCCATCTACGAATATGGTGCGGCGCAGCCTTAGCATTACCGCTCCGGGCCTCCCTAAAAAAAGAATCACCGCTCTGGGCAGTAGTGCGGCACCAGCCGGCGGCGGCGATGAGCGGCAGGGAGACCTGCTGCTGCGGGCTCGGCGCAAAGCGGATTTAAGCAGCAGTGGCACGGCAGAGACGGCCGACCGCCGAAGGCGTGCAGCATTCAAGCCAGAGTACAGCACAACAGAGGTATGTGTTACACGATCCACACCACTAAAACCTTTGTGTCCAGATCCTGATTGTGTCCGAATCGGAGTCGCTGACTAGTTTTTAAAACCGAGTCCTCAACGAATCGAGCCTTTGGCACCGGGGAATCGGAGTACGTTCCGTTTTCCAATAAGGAGGGGCGAGGATATATGTCGCTGGAAAGCAAGCCGCATTGCAACTACAAAAGCTGTTGATCCCCTTCAAAATTGCGAGGAACCTTGATCCCTAACTATAGAAGATTGTGTTCATATGGTAATTTCTCTCTCCCCTCAGCTGTTATGCAATATGTTACAGAGCAGATTTTCAGTTGTTTGAACCCAGGAAGCAGGCAGTACTAGTTTAAGATTTAATCACCAATTGCTTATATTCCTTCGCTCTGCAGGATGTCTTAGGCGTGATTTTATCAAAATTGCCAACAAAGGAGATTGTAAGAACTAGCGTTATGTCAAGCAAATGGAAGCAAATCTGGACAGTTTGCCCCAAACTTAGACTTGATAGTGGTACAATATGCTGCAAAGATGTTACTGGAACACAGTTATCATGATGGGAGGTTGGCGCCCGATCTTCCGAGAGGTACGGTAAACTCGATAATTGGAGAACTCGACGTTGACGATCCGGCTTCGAATCAACAAGATTCAAATCCTGCAACAGCTACACCACTGCTCCGTTGGTTATCAACCAAGCGACAACTTGATCGACCTCGCCAAGAAGGCTTTTCCTGCAGACGAATCGAGAACGCAAGCAAGAAAGTATAAGCGCAATCTGAAATTGCAAATTATGTAATGAAGCGAATCAAATAGGTGTTCGAGCACTCGAATCGAAAGGACTAATCGACACAGTCGAAGAGATGCAAGAACAGGGGCCCTGGATCACAGTAAAAGGATTTGTCACCACAGTTACAATGATCGATCTCAGTTTCACGAGGGAAACTAGACGCTAAACAATGTCGGCCTTATCATTCTTCGGCCACCGATAAGGCTCACCGAGGCGATTTGCTCGACCAGACAGCTGGTCGTCCAACTAATCGACGACTAACCGTGATTAGTCGTCCGATTAGAGTAGGGACGACTAATACTGGGAGGCTGTTTTGGATAGTTTTTGGGCCGGCCATCTGGCCCAACCCAATAGCCCATTAGGTTTGCCTAGTGCCTCTGCCTACTATCCCGTGCATCTCGTGCATCTGTTCCAGTCCAGCGAGCGTGGATGCGTCCTTTTAGTACTTTATTTAATTGTAGGTGCAATTATTTACTAGTTTTTTTTATGTTATTTTAGTACTAAAAACCAATTGTGTGGAGATTGTGGAATGTGGACTGGGAAATTAAAGATACATCACAAATCAAAGCTCATGTAAGTCATATTCAATATTAAAAAAGTATATTGATTTAGATTACTTACTTTTTTGGAAGATAATTACTTACTAGTGTCGACTAGGATATCAGTCCTGGCATATAAACAGGACGACTAGACTACCGACTAGGATCGACCAGGGACGACTAATCGACCTGATCGACGACTAATCATGACTAATCACTCTAAGGGTACACTTACGACTAGGTACGATTATACGACTTGATAACATTGCCCCAACCTAAAGAAGCTTGATCTATATTTCGTGCGTGCCACTGAAATAGGTCTTCCAAATATGTTGGCAAATTGCACTAGTCTTGAATGGTTGAGTATTGTTAAATGCCATTTGGATGACGAGTTGACAGTGGTTCACCCATTACCTCGCCTGCTATATTTGCATACTGCACACTGCGGGCTAAGGGCCCGTTCGGTTACCTTCGTCCCGGGTGGTTTGTGGCGTGGATTAAATCCAGGTAATCATTTTCTACTGTAAATAGACCTATCAATCCGGGTGGAAAAGTTACAGGCGCATGTTCCTAGGTAAACGAACGAGCCCTAAGCAAGATAGAATTCAGTGCCATGAATCTCCAGACTTTTGTATACACCAGGGCCTGCTGGCGTCCTATTTACCTTGGTCATGCTTTGCAATTGAAAGATGCAAGCCTCTATTTTATGGACAAGGTTACTCTTGAGGATGCTCTGGTTGCACTTCCCAACATGCTACCAAAAGTGAGAAATCTCGCTTTGCGTTGTCTTATGTCACTTAAGGTTTGTATCTCTCACTTTGGGTATCTTTGGAGTTCTTTTCTCAATGTCTTTTTATCTTATCATGAACCTTATTTTTTTTCCATCCTTCAGCAGACACCTGCGGTACTAGGAAACTGTTTGAAGTTTTTGCAATTGAAGTATCTGCAGTTGGGTTTTTTT
>JAZFNS010020003.1:5184154-5199381 GCA_037127165.1 Alloteropsis angusta | reverse complement strand
GACTGACAATAATTATATATTTAAGCATACAATAGTATGAATTTTTTAATACAGTTTAAGCATACCATAATTAGGCTGACATAAAAATTTCACCATGATTGGACCATAGAAAATGAAGTTATGAATTATTCNNCATTTAATTATAGAAAAGAATAGATATAAATCTGTAATAAAAAGTTTATACTAAAGCATAGCATATTATATATTTTGTGTGTTGATGTACTTATATAGAGTCCAATAAAATTGGATTTTCTATTTTATAATTTTTCTTTGATTTATTATGATTTTTCAAAGTTTCAGAAAAAATAAATAAAAAAGAAAAAAGACAAAACCGCCGCCACGTCAGCCAAAACCGCCTTCAAATGGGGCCGAGGAGGTTTCGTGAACGGTTTTGATAAACCAGGGAGGTCGAANTGGTTTTACGGTCCGGGGATGAGTCCTAAACTCGGCCGTAGTCCAGGGAGGCCGAAAGGACTTTTTCCAAAAAAAAAGCAGGATGGGGAATATTCTGTTTCAACACAAAAGCTATCTCCATTGCAAACCCAAATCAAACGAAGGCAAAGCACCCCGACCGACCGCAAAATTCAAATTGCTCCACTCCAAGCCTCGAACGGTCACTTGATTGGCGTCGGCGACCTGTTCCCCCATCCGGCCATCCCTCGCACCCTCGATCCCCAAACCCTAGCCTCCACGCCAATCCAGCAATGCCTTCTCCACCCGAATCCTCGCGGATGGCGCCGCCCGCGCCGGTGCAGTTCAAGGTGCGCCTCCCGGAGAACGAGGAGGTCGCCCGTGCCCTCCACGAGAAGCGGCTGGCGATGAGGGAGCAGCCGGGCGGGTTCAAGGAGAACCTGGACCGCACGTTCGGCAAGGCCTACCGCAACGTCTGTGCCTCCGCGGAGCCCATCCGGACCCTCAAGGAGTTCTCCAAGATCAAGTAAGCCAGTGCTGCGCTCTTACCTCTCCGATCCTTTGTGTTCTGTCCGTTGCTGGGGAATCAATGTTCCAGTGAGGCTGGGATCCGAATTATTTGTTTGCCTGGGACGATCTTTGTTGGCGATAGTGTTTTCTTTATGTTTGCCTTATTTCATAAATACATGAAACATTTCTAGTCAAAATGTCAGCCTCTGCTTCAAATCGCAGCAAAATTGTTCACAAACTTTACATTCTCGTGCTTATTTTATCACCTTCCCTGAGGTAGAACCTTTTTCCACATGCAACATAATGAATTTGAACACTGCTCTTTTTTAAGCATACATTTTTTAAAAGCTAATGTTTTTCATAAATGTTGGCCTGAAATGCTTGATTTCTTCCTTGTACTGCATATAACTATAAATTTGGTTTTTTGGTTGCAAGGCATTTATGTGCAGTGTTGCGTCTAAAAGTATTGATTCATTTTTTAGAAGAAAAAAAAAGAATTTTGGAGTATTAATTTGTGTCTTTCTATCACTGCTTTCAGAGGCGTGGGACCCTGGCTCATACGTTCTATGAAAGGATTCTTTGCAGAGTCAAGCCAAGATTCATCTCCTACAAAAGGTAATGTAGCAGAAGAGAATGGTAAATCTTTTTCATGGTTGATTGCGTGCTCTTTGAAAACCCCTTCCGTTTTCTCTTTCAAGGACACATTATCTTCATAAGTGTTTATTTGTTCTTACAGTAAAGAAGCCAAGAGGACAAAAGCGTTCTGTGCCAAAGAACAACAATGCTGCTTCTGGTTCTCCTGGTACCGTTGGGCTTGCTAATTAGATGGATACAACTCAAAATAAAAAGTATTGTACTTTACTGTTCTTTTCATTTATAATTTGAGTATTTTTTTTTGCAGGCAATGAGGCACAGGCACCTTCTAACTGGAATTGTCAGATTGCTCAGTCTCTTCCTCCATGCCAAGGAACATTTGAGCTGCAATCATGTAGTAAAACTGTATGTTTGACCTTTGATGTAGAACCCCACCCCCTTCTTGCATCTGTAGCATACGTTTTTTTTTTTTTACTTTTCAATTGGAATATACTGATTTTTTTTATTATTTTCCACCGTCAGGGTTCTGCTGAATTCAATATGCCAGAGAAGGACACCACATTAGTGGACCACTCTATACTACATATGCCACCTCGTCAATCCAATGAAGAGTTTCTTGAAGCTTATGAAGTTGTTTTGATACTGGATGATCGTGAGAATTTTGGGTTTGTATAATCCTATCCTTCTTATACAAGAATTTGATATATTGAGACACATCAGAATTTGTTCTCATGGTTGTTACCTTTTTGTGTAGGTGTCGATCAAGAAAAGTTGCTTCAGAAAAATTTGCTGATAACATTAGTTCACAGTTTAATATATCTGTAGAGGTTAGTTACTAGAGACTTTGACTAAATCTTCTTTATGTCCTGCTTAGCCTTTTATAGGTTCTTAAACCGATGATTATATGGTAGCACACATATAAAAGAAGGGTTGCTGCTTATATTAATATGTTTTTTTGTTACGTTTCACAGAAAGTGTTGTGATTTTCTGTTTGAACCTTCATGCAGGTTAAACGTTTGCCTGTAGGTGATGGCATCTGGATTGCTCGTCACAGGAAACTTCGTACAAAGTATGTTCTAGATTTCATTGTTGAAAGGAAAAATATTGCAGATTTAGCTAGCTCAATTAGAGACAACAGATACAAAGATCAGAAATCACGACTGCAGGTATTGTCTGAACTTGCAATAATTTTTTGTTGTTATTATAAAACTTATAATGTTTGTTATTTTCAGTAGCGGTAGCAAAATTTCTTTATTTTAGCAGCAACATGATGAGATACTTCGATTTGTTGTGCCTTTGTAGAATTGCGGGCTAAGGAAGCTCATATATCTTATTGAAGGTGATCCAAACACTTCAAACGGATCAGTGGAAAGCATTAAAACAGCGTATGAACACTGCTCATTCACCTGAGTGATAAATTTTATGCCTAAACAGTAGCATTTCTTTTCTTTGTTATATGTCTTACTTTATTTCACTTGTAAATTTGTAGTGTACATGTTTGTTAACTATTACATTTAGTATTTAAGACATCAAATCTTCTGTCTTTTTAACTGCGTCATGTTGTTTATTTCAGCTGCTTCACCACTGAGATTTTTGAAGGATTTGATGTTCTGCGGACCAGTGGGTACATTGATACTCAGAGAAAATATGGCTATCTTACACTTTCAATAATTGACTATTACAACACAAATTTCTCCACTCATGCTAATAGTGCTCATATTTGCCCAACTTATGGTGAGTTTGAGGGAAAGTGCCGCAGCCTTCAGAAGAAAACAGTGAGCCAAATATTTGCGCTGCAACTTATGCAGGTCAATTACTTGATCCTTCTCGGAAATTAGCCAACCTTTTCATTCAATGCCACAGTTGAATGCAAGATTATCCTCATCAAATATACATCCATTTCAGGTGCCACAAGTAACAGAGAAAGTTGCATTAGCTGTCATAGAGTTCCATCCAACTCTTTTCTCACTCGCAAGGGCATACTCTATGCTGGTCAGTCCTCTCTTCCTTCTAATTTTCGGTTTATCGACACTCCAGAACCATTGCTGTCTACTATCCTAGCATTATTGTGCATTAACATGCCTGTCAGCTAAAAATTACCTTTATTATGATTTGAAGGAAGGTGATATCCGTGCCCAAGAGGAGATGTTGAAGAACAAGAGCAAGGTGATAAATGCAGGAGCTAGCAGAAACATCTTCAGGCTTGTCTGGGGTGATGGATGCAACCTTCAAGCCTAGTTTTGGACTGACCAACTTAACTGTCTTTTGTGTGTCACCGTCTTGGTGACCACAGGCTATGTCTTGTATTCACTAGCTCCTTTATTTATTGGATATTTAGTCACAAGGCTTCTGTCTTCTGAAGGAAAGTTGTTTGACCGAACAGGAGATGTCTTCTTGAGGTAGTTTCGCCTCTGATTTACTGTATCTCTGTGCTGTGGCTCCAGTACAAGATGTAATCAACATCTATCGTTCAATGTTTGGGTTATGTGTATCCCTTGTTATCTGGGCCCCCTTTTTCTCATTTGCATGAGAAGCTACTAGATGGCATTTGATTTGCTCCTACCGGACATGCATAGCTGCCTGCAGAGTTTGTAATTCCATCCACGAGCTGAAAAGCAACTCTTGGTCAGTGTTTGATGCTTTTGTTGGTCATCTTTGGAATGATATGATGATGAGATGTATGCATCCAAATTTGTGGTAATTAGTGACTGTACTAGCGGCTATGTATGGCAATGATTTTTCTTTTATCGTCGTTGTGGAGCGCTCTAGGGACATCCGTCGCAAAGCTGAACCCTGGAATCTTCACACTCTTGAGGGAGCAATGCTGGTGTTCAGCCTCAAACCTGACGAATGCCCAGGAACCGATTCATGCTGCATACGTTCCTGGATTACCTCAAGGTGAAAAAGGAAACTGAATTAATGGGCGGGAGACCAATGTCTCCAAGGTTGGACATGCATCAAGTAAGATCTCACATGAATGGTCAGGTGCTTGAGGTAGATGAATTTGTTCGACGGCAATTGTGTATTGACCACATCCACAACAAGTATGTACAAGACACTTCAGAAACACAAAACGGCCAAGCCTGACCCCTGCAACGCAAGAATCAGAGGACGAATGACGCAATGCTTTTCGCTACCGAACATATACCAGAAACTATCAGCAACAGCAAAAGTCAGACGTGGCGGCCAGAAGCAGCAAGCAAGTCAGTGATGGGCCAGCCCAAGAGATTCTACTCCTCGCGCGGCTCGGCCCGGCCTGTTGGATTGTTCGGCTCACGTCGTGGTTCAAGCCCCCAACTTTTGCAACGCTCTCGCTCGAGCTCTCGAGGGCTCCCAATTCCCGATTCCAAAGCACCTAACCGCGAAAACTAAAAAAAAAAGAACCCTCCAACCATCCGCAATGGCGGGCTCTTCCTCCTCCCCAATCCGAAACCTCAAACCCTAGCCTCACCCACGAAATCCCCCAATCCGGCGATCCTCATCTCCCTCCACCACAATCCCCAATGCGGCCACCGGGTCCGAAGCAGCCGAAGACGCCGCCGGTGCCGAAGCAGCTCAAGGTGCACCACCCGGACAACGAGGCACTGTCCCGCTTCTTCCTGGAGAAGTGGCGGGCTATGATGCAGGGGCCGGACGCGCTCTCGGAGAACAACTGCCTCACGTTCGCCACCGCCAACCGCAGCCTCTGCGCTGCTAAGGAACCCATCAGGACTCTCAAGGACTTCTCCAAGATCAAGTACGTAGTACTGCTTCTGTCACCTCCCTCGCCCCCCAGTTGATGGGGTGAAATGCTGCATTGAGGATGTTTCATTTTGTTCTGTGCGGAGCGGATGCTTTGTGTTGGTGAGGATGTTCATTTCGATCTGCCATTGGATAGAGAACGTTTGTTGTCAGTTGTTTCTGGCGCCTAATAGTCGGCAGTTATGGCGCATTGATTTAGATAATAAATCAGGGGCTAATTCCCGGTGTCAACAGTTGAATACTGGATTGCTTTGTAGTTTTGCCATGCAGGGGTGCTCATTTTGCTAATCGGAACTGGGCACTCATCCTGGTTCTGGTTGTTTCCAGAATCTTAGGAGCTCTCTGGTTATTTTCACATCTTCGTATTTAATATCAGTATGCCACATATTTGTGTTTGCAATGCTCAATAATACTGTAAGCTTTGTCAGCCTGCAATGTGCATGATACATTGTGATTTGATACATTCACCCATTAAGCATAGTCCCTTATGCTACATTGGGATTTAGGACTATATTAGAACTGATGCTACATATGGCATTTTTCAGTGTACCATTTTACCAAGTATTGATGTATGTAGTATTCTGTCATTATTATCAGGGGTGTGGGGCAATGGCTTACAAGGCATATGGAAGAGTTCTTTGCAGAGTCCAATGAAAATTTGTCTTCCGCAAAAGGTAATGTTGCAGGAGAGGGTGTGATTGTTTATGTGGTTGACTCTATGTCCTTTGAAATGCTCCTCATTTAGGTGTCTTCTTCTGTAAAGTCTGAAAAATGTTGTTTATTCTTGCAGGAAAGAAAACAAAGGGGCCAAAATGTTATTTGCCAAGGAAGAACACTGCTGCTTATGCAATACTGATAACACTCCATAGGTATGATTTATCTGGGATATATTTGACCTCCTTTTGTTATCCATGAAAGATAATTGTATTTCTCATAGACCAAATGATGATGTTTAGTCATAAGAGTCAGGAGAAAGATACCTAAGTTTCCAGGAAGAAATCAAGAGAATATAACTACTGACTTTCCATACAGGGCTAAGATTAGAGGGAAAGAATTTATGATGAAACAAGAGCTTATTGATGCTGCTGAAGCCAGTGGTCTGTCACGAGACGCGATTGGGTACTGTTCTGCAACAAATTCATGCTTTTATATATGGAACCTGCTATTTTTTGGTGCACTATTGACTTATTGTAGCTCATTTCCATTTTGAGCAGTCCGAATAAGACTAAAGCAAAACAGAGTTATGGGAAGGACTGGTACACTGGCTGGAGCTGCATGAAGACATTGATATCTAAAGGACTTGTCAACAAGATGAACAGCCCAGCAAAGTAATACTTTAATCTCATCTTCCATGCCTGTATTTACAAATGACCCCTTTTTTCTTTGATAAAGACTTGTTAAACTTAGTGGATGTAGTTACAAAAGGTTAATTGTTGCCAATGTTGGAGAGATGATGTTGATATAGGCTCTATAGTCTATACATTTATCTCACATTTTTTTCGTTGGCAAAATTTACTTTCCTATACAAAAGGTCACACACAAACCCTCGTGTTATAAGAGATATTAGAGAAACAGACCCCAGAGCTTACGTAAGTATGTATAATAGGTGTATGTCTGGTCTCTACAATTGACTGCATCATTATAGTGCACTATGTATCAACACTAACTACAAATATTATCATTTTCTTAGAGGAAAAAAAATCAGAAATGATAGTATGATGATTTGATGGGCCGAGGATTGAGGGATATCAGAAATGATATTAACATTCTTTTAGTTTTTATAAGGTGGAAACTTGATATGTTAACACAGTAAAGTGACATTGTATGCTGGCAGATATATTGGCAGTTTGCTGTTTGATTTTATCATGTGCATTAGGCTGCCTAATATCCTTTTATCTCCTGAAAGTGTTATGGAAAGAACTCTCTTAAGGTATACTCCTTCTGATCCCAAATATAAGTCCATCTAGCCTTCTCCCGAATGCACCAAATATAAGTGCATGATGATTTAAATGCACTTTTTTTTTCTTTTGCTTTGTTCTTCCATGTCTACCCTGAAAGGCATACCAATCAACGCAAGACAGTACCACCCATCTTGACTCTAGCAATGATTAATGGGCAATATAATTGATGTACCCCTCACCTTGGTTCTGTAAGAATCCAAATGGACTTAATATATTTGAGATTGTGGGGAGTTACATTATAGGATCAACTCTATCGAGATAGAGATAAAGGAGCTCGATATAATCTATTACATAGCCCTTTGCACCTGTACAGTCCATGATATGAAGTGGATCCTGTTCGCACCTATCTTGATCCTTGTTGCTATTTCTCTCTGGTGTGCTGATCTTGTGTTTCCACTTTTTTGTTCCGGGCAATAGCAGGAGGACCGTCTCTTTTAGTCTATTTAGTTTGAATGTCATGTGTCTTCTATTCTACTTTTAAGTTTTCATTATCAAGCATACACATTCTTTTGAGATGTTAAGCACAGCTTGGCACCAACTTTGTGAATTTTTTAGGTATTGCTTAACTGAAGAAGGGGAAAAAACTGCTCGTGATTGCCTTTCACGGTCTGGATTAGATGATTCTGCAGGGCCTTCACTGATAACCAGTGCTGACAATGCATCTTCTGCAAATCAATTTCAAACTACTGTAAGGCCTACCCTTTTCAAACACTGCTTTTATTTCCATGCTAATGTTAAGATAGCCATACAAACCATTTCACATAGTCTTATCATGTTTAGGTATCTGTTCAAAACAACGGTGTGCTCAGATAGTCTAATTATCTTTATGAAGTTTTCAGATTTAATACTAATAGTCTTCAGTCTTGGATCCTGGTCTGACACAATTAAAAGTGCTTTTCAGTTTTCAAACTTAAATAGCAGAGCAAGAATTTACTATTATGTTTTAGTTCAAAGTGGATAGCCTTTCATATAGTCAATTTACTCTACATATATACCACAGCAGAATATTTGTAGGTTCAACAGTAATGTGACAAGGAAAATTAACTTTTGTTATTTAAACTTCTTTTGCCAAACGGTCTATTCCTAATTTTCTATCTGAGAAGATCAAAAGTTTTTTTTTTAATTTAAGGAAATTTTGTTATTTTCAATACATTGCAACAGTGCAATGAATCAATGATAGGAGATTCACTCACACTTGTAATTTTAATATAGATTACAAATAGTTCATAATTTCAGCTGGTATCGCTTCAATTTACTGGCAAAAATTGATGCAAAACCCCTAATGTGGCGTATTTTGTTCCATCATGCTAGATAGTGTGATACATTTCTTACACATGGCTCTCCTATCATGTACAGAGTTATCGTGATGAAGGAATCATTTGCTGCGATTCAGATTCAGAAGAAGAACCTTATGAAAAAAGCATTCCTCTTAAAGGTATTGGTCGGTTTCCTGCTAACATCAGATTTGCTCTCGTAGAACTATGTTTGGTCTTTTGTTCCTCATAATTCATTCTTCTACTAATTGCGGGATTTAAAGAATTTAATTTAAGGGGTGATCCACCAAAACTGAAAACGCGCAGTTCTGTTTTCATGATATCACTATGGTTGCTATATAGACAGTACAATATTAAAACACAGTTTGTTATTCCCTGCCGATCTTCTCAGTTGATTCCTGTATCTTTTTGCAGGAAAGGGACCAACTACTGATCGTGGAAGACTAGATTACTCAGCTTCTATATCTCCTCGTTCATCCCAGCGGGTGTTCGAGCTGCAATCTTTGAGTACAGCGGTATCTTAACTTTTGATGCAACAACTTTCTCTGTAGCTTTTTTTACTTAGCACTTCATGTTGCAACATACTTTATTTTTATATTGTTTATCTTCTGCCAGCAGAGTTATGATGTATTCAGTATGCCAGGCAAGGATATTGCATTTACAGATGAGCCTATACTAGCCATGCCACCTCATCAGCCCAATGAAAAATTTCTTGAAGCTTATGAAGTTGTGTTCATATTGGATGACCGTGAAAAATTCGGGTTTGTATCATCATATCATAAGCACGTGTAAAAATTGTTTCTATTATTGTAGACCTGTTCTATCTTTGATCTTTTGGCGGGGTATCTTACAAATGCACAATACCAAGAAAAAAAGGGGCCTCCTACACATTTTTCGAAATCTGTTCAAATTATTGCAATGCTTATAATTATGAGTTTCGTTGGTGTGAATGGTGTGATATACCCTATTCTTTCTGTGCACAACTCTAATTTGTGTCTTGGCTTTCACATGTGGGTCATATCTTATATTATGTAAAAAAGCTGCATCATTTGTTTCTTTTTCCAAAAGATTTATCCATATGCAAATATTATTATGACTGTGTAGCATTATTTTGAATGTTTCATCATTTAGAATTCTATCATATCTTATATTATGTAAAAAGCTGCATCATTTGTTCCTTTTTCCAATAAGATTTATCCATATGACCGTGTAGCATTATTTTTTAATGTCTAATTATTTGGGATTCTATTCAATGTATTTGCTGTGCATGACATTGGGTTATTATGCAACTTTTTTTGAGCAGATCTCGTTCAACAAAAGTTGCTGATAATATTCGCGCACAGATTCATGTGCCTGTAGAGGTCAGTAGGAATCTGACTTATGTGTGATCGTCATCGTATCCTGCTTTCTCTGTGTTATAGACATGAAATTAGAGAAATAGTTATACCAATTAGGGATATCTCATATATGAAACCAAACTTAAAGACGATTAATTCGCCATTATATTTTCCTTCCTTACATTCATTCCTCTACGGCATATTGTGTTTAAAAACCATGATGTTTGAATCCTAGTTTTATCAGTTTCATCGATCTTCACAATTAACAAAAAAGCAGAAATATAACTAATATTTGATTAAAATTAGAAAAATATGGAAAAAGATAATTTGCATAAATAAATATAGGAAAAAATAATATAAATAATAAGATAACTTAGTTGAGTTTTTGTTTGTTCCAATTTCTCTGATGCTTTCAGCCTACAGTGCTTGCTTATGCTCAAGGCGGCATCAGTGTCTCACGTCACACACTAGACAATTTTGCAACTCATTGGATTTAATTTTCTTATAAACATCCAGAATAATACCTTGTTTGGTATGGATATGGTTTTGTTCTTCTTTTCCACATAAAAAAGGTTGAGGCGTAATGCTTGATCTATCAGTTTGTGTAATGTGCCAGAGAAAGTGGTTTTGATTTCTGAGTTTCAACCTTGTCATCCAGGTTAGACACTTACCTGTGGGAGATGCTATTTGGATTGCTCGTAATAGGAAAAATGGCACAGAGTATGTTCTCGATTTCATTGTTGAAAGGAAAGAGGTTTTGGACTTAAATGGCTCAATTGAAGACAACAGATACAGAGATCAGAAATTAAGGATGAAGGTACCTTCTGAACTTTCATTTACTTTAGCTATCCTGTCTTGAGCCTTCACTCCCTTCTTCCTTTTTTGTACTTTCAGCTTGGACTGCTAAATATTCCATGTGTATTGTTTTTTGGGATAATCCTAATTGTTTGTTGTGTCAAAGTCACTTAGGCTTTATACCCCCTTCTTTTTTAAAAAGATAAAGGATAAAATCCGGCATACTATATCCACAAGATGGAAGTTTTTCCTTTTTGTTGCCAGCTCATGTTGGGTTCATCTCTGGCTTAAAATCATGCTGTGTTTTCTGCCATGCTCTTGGAGGCAACTGAGGCAGTCATTCAGAGACTATAGTGTCATATAAGGAGTGTTTCCTTTCAAGGAGTCACATCTTAGCACCTGTTGAATGTCATTGGTCAGTCAACTCGAATGTGACCCTATTCTAACCTTTACAGTGTTTTTTTTTTCTTCTTATCTTTAACGAGAAAGCATAAAGTATCTCATCCTAGGAAATGATATGATAAAGGGTGTGGATTTAAGGATGAGACTATAGATTGTGAGTCTCTTCAAAGACAAACTGTGTTTGACTTGCACTCTTGCAGGGCTTACTAAGTTATCTTTTTTATTTTAGCCATGACATGACTTTCGTTTGTTGCATTTTTGTAGAGGAGCGGGCTAAGAAAGATGATATATCTTGTTGAAGGTGATCCAAACAATCCAGATGTACCAGAGAGGACTAAAACAGCGTATGTATACTGCTCAAGTCAAAATGCTATGCTGAAGACCAGTATATTTATCACTTTATTGACATCATACTGTTATTTTTCTCACTAATATGTGATGTCTATACTTGTCAACAACTGACGTGAAGTGCCAGGTGTATGGTTTCTTAATTGCTCCCTGACATTTATTTTCAGCTGTTTCACCACTGAGATTCTTGATGGATTTGATGTTCAGAAAACCAGTGGGTTTTCTGATACCCAGAGGAGATATTGCCATCTTACACGTTCAATAATTGAATATTATGATGCAAACTTCTCAACTCTTGCTGAAACTCGTCGTGTTTGCCCAACCTATGATGAGTTTAAGAGGAAGTGCTGTGAACTTGAGAAGACTACAGTGAGCCAAATATTTGCCCTTCAACTTATGCAGGTAGCTGGACATTATTTGCCCCCTTCATGAAAGTTATTCAGCTGGTTCATTTAATGCCATAGTTGAATGGAAATTTATCCGAAGGTGCATGCAATGTAGGTGCCACAAGTAACAGAAGAAGCTGCACTAGCTGTTACCGAGTTGTATCCAACTCCTTTCTTTCTGGCACAGGCATACAATGCACTTGTAGGTCCTCTCCCTTCTTTCGTTTTGTTTTGATTTACAATCAGAATAGCTCTACTCGCAATTAAGCTCTGTACCACTATATCCTTTGTGTTCCAGACTTCCAGTGTTGTGTAAAAAAAAAAGAATACTTTTACACATCTCTATATGAATTTAAATTTCGATTTACAATGTCGCAGGACGGTGACACCCCTGCACAAAAGGCGATGTTAGAAAACAAAAGCAAGAAGGTAAATGCAGGAGCAAGCAAAAATATCTTCGATCTTTTCTGTGGTGATGGACGGAATATTCAGAACTAGTTTCAGACTGACATAGCTGGCTTTTGTATCACCGTCCTGGTGAGATCTGACTTCTTTCTTTTGTGTATAGCTCGCTAGCTCCCTTAGGGATTAATTAAATTACAAGGCTTTCATGTTCTGAAGCAAATGGTGCCACTAAACACTGAGTTTCAGAGGATGTAATGTAGTAGTCACTAGTAAGAAGAGTCTTACTAAACACTGAGTTTCAGAGGATGTAATGTAGTACTTCCTCCGTCCCAAATTGTAAGTCGTTTTGGCTTTTCTAGGTTTATAGATTTTACGATGAATCTAGACATAGTGTATATCTATGTGCATAACAAAATCTATGAATCTAGAAAAGCCAAAACGACCTACAATTTGGAACGGAGGAAGTAGTCACTAGTAAGTAAGAAGAGTCTTACTAAACACTGAGTTTCAGAGGATGTAATGTAGTAGTGACTAGTAAGAAGAGTCTTAGAGTACTCTGCTCTTCTGTGGTCTCCAGATTGTAAGATTTGGGATTAAAATGGAATGGCTGTGGCTTAGCATCATATAAATATCAGACTCAGTTGCTTGGATTATGTGATGTCTCCTGTTGCCTCTTCCTTGTTTGAACGGAAGTTGACAGGATATCATAAAAGATTGCAGCTACGGGCCAGCGTGCGTAGCTGCAAAGAGAGTCATCCATGTGCCAGGAACAACTCGTGGTCGGCGGCTTGTCTGGTCGGTGTTTGGTCACCTTTGGTCCGAGGCTCTCCTGTCCTGCTATGATCATTCAGGTAACGTACAGTGCCCTTTGAGTAACTTTTGATTCATTCATGCGTGGATCTTACGGCGAGGTGTCCGCTGTTGGTTTTCTGTTCGCAGGGAAAGCATGGTTGCTGGGAGGACGTCGCGAGGAGCCTGGCTGGTTGCTACAAGTGGCACCGGATTCCAACATCACGGCCGTCAAACGGGCACCAGAATCAGGTTCCGTTCTATCACTCATCTCCCAGGAGAGCGGATTTCTGGTCCGAAGCTATGCTCCTATTCATTCGTAATAAATCAATCGTAAGCATTAGTCACAAGACTCACAAACCAGTACTCCACACAAAGATGGACATTTAGCGGTGGATTTTGTGAGTAAAAAGGAAAGGAGCGGACACTGGGTTGGTGCGCTCGTGATGGAGAATGGTAGGAGCAGAAGGGGACAAGGGGATGGTGGTAGAAGGCCGGGGGGAAGAAAACGGCACGCCATGCCGGTTTGGCCAAGCGGACGCGGGCGTCCCGTAGCGGCACCGCCGCTGATGCCACCGGACGGAGGGAGGGACCCAAGCAGATGCAAACAAAAGGCTGGCTTGGCAGTTGGCGCAAGGGGGAGCACCGCCTGTACGCGTCCGTCCAAACAAACCAACGCGAGCCAAACCAACCCACTCACCTGTTTTCTTTCCCACGCACGCCACGGCGTTGGCATCGCTCGCGCTTGTTGGTTCCTATCGGCTTGTTGGTGTCCCCATGCGACGCCGGTAGCGTCCGTCCAAGGAGGGCGAGGGCGGGAGCAAGCAACAAGCGAGCGGTCGCGTCCGGAGACCAGCCAAGAGCCAACAGCTCAGGTCAGGTGGCCGCGCAAGCCTCCAAGGCAGTCATGGCCGCCTGCGATGCGTCCAAGCAATCGGTTCGCGGACACGCGGGTGCCGACTGCCGACGGCGTCCTTATTGTGGCCAAAACAAAACCAACCAAAACAAAAGCGACAGAGGGGGCTCGTCGCGTGCACGCACGCTGGCTCCACCTCCACTAGCTACCCCCCATCAATCCATCTCTATCCTCGCTCGCTCGCGGTCGCGGCTGCCTTGTTTGTTGGCTTCTCGCCTGACCTCACTCCCATGCTTGCTGTTGCTGCTAGCTTCTAGGCATTAGGTTCCCAACTCTCGCTAGCGGCGCGGCGCGTTGTAGATGATGATGCGTGTTTCTTCCCGGTGAAGCGTTCGTGCTTGCCTATTTGTTCTTCACCGGGAGGGAATAATGGCGAGAGGTGGCTGATGTGCAAGTGGCGCAGCAGATTTATTGTTCGTCTTGGACCTTCGTTAACTCCATGCAGCAAGCTCTTCAGATTTATTTGCTTGTCTATTTGCTTCATGAATACTACTATAGCACAACGACCTATCATGGTACCGAGATCCTGTTTAGTTGTGCAAGTCTGGCAATCATGCTCTCTCTCATAGGACATATTTCTTAATATCACCAAATTTCATCAACTAAACAGACCCTGAACTATTGATCGAGCCTATTATTGTCCATTGTATATAAGCCGCGCCGGCCGTTGAACTCCGTCACCTTCGTTGGGTTTTAAATGACCATTTCGCAATACAAATATGTGCAGCGAAAGCATCATCTTCTCTCTAGTACAGCTAGACTAATCTTTTCTTAATTTTGACTTACACAATAAGGATACGGTACTAGCTACGTATAAACTACATGCACAAATCATTAGCAACTGCGACTTGTGTGAATACAATTTCTTGCTAGCTGTACCCTATCATCAGCCGAATAATTAATGCTCTCAGCATCATAAACCCAGTGGCACCATTTCTACAATACAACCTGCCACAAGATATCCTTTTTTTTCTTTGTATATTGCCGTAACACATAAGAAAAGGAAAACTATATCATTGCGTGGGGTCAAGCAAGAATCGAGTGGCAGCTTCACACCTTGTCTTTTGTGGAAGAAGAATCCAAGATCCTTGGTTCCAAGGACGCGCGCGATGGTTTGGAGTTTTGGATCCTGGTGCGCACCACCTTGCAATAAGGACGACAAACTTTGCTCCAAAAATTCAAGTCGCTATTCAATGCACTGGGTATGGTCAAAATCAGACACCCACCTGCTCACCTGCTCAAGATTCAGTGCACGATAGTTGAATTCAGTGCAATGATGTTTAGATTGGCAAATTTCCCCCCTACTCTTACGCATTCTGACGCATTGAAAACCGTTTTTCCTCTCACAGACACGCTTC
>JAZFNS010020003.1:4788841-4803660 GCA_037127165.1 Alloteropsis angusta | reverse complement strand
TTTGGAGTTCAATGGCCAAAACCAAATTGAGACAAGAGTTGGATGGTCGAAAATAGACTTTTTCCTATAATTTCAAACCGGAAGTCTTGCTTTTGACTCAGATATCTGTTGCCCTGTGTGGATAAGATTTAACGTGAATCTTAATTTGGTATGTGCAGTGGATCTGGTACTGGTGCTTCATTTAAAAGTACTGGAATTTTATGGCCACTGCTGATGATCATATCATTCTTTCTCCAAGCCGCCGATACAGTATTGAAGGTAGCAAATCTATCTGAATCAATCAGTTACCTAACTACTGTGCTTTAACTACCAGTTTCACCTGATCCAACTAAAGTATTGTTGCAGGAAATAATATTTATAGATGCTTCTAAGAAATTGAAGGTAATGACTTCCTCCCATTATTTACCATGATAAGCAGACCTTTCATTAGTCTAAGCTTCATAACAATTCATCTTCTGCCGGACCCTTTTCTTATTCCATACTCTTCTTTTGTTTCTAGTGTGGCTCAGTTGATCTTTTTGTTGTCAATTCGTATGGCTCTGCTTATCAAGTAAGAATACGATCCTATTGCATAATACTTTGGATCCAGTATATAGCAGCCATCCATGATATATAGTAAAATTGCCATTTCAGGCTGTTTTTATGTGTCTGTTGCTGCCTTTCCTGTCGAAGTTATGGGGAGTTCCATTCCATCTGCTACCAACGTACATTAAAGATGGCGCAGCCTGCTTCTTAAATATGGGATCAATATCTGGTATTGCTAGTTTTCCTGGTTCTTTTTGTTTCTTAATATTTATATTAGTAAGCTAAATATAGATCATGATANNNTTGAATAAAACACTCATCATTTTTACCATTTATATCCAGTTTCTGAAGTTTCACCCATTCTATTTAGTGCTGAATTAGACCACCTGTTTTTTGGGTTGAACTTTTCAAGCATGGCGTAAATTCATAGTTGTATTTATGGTGGCTTAAATAACGGGTTCACAGTAGCAATTTTCAATAGATACTTCTTCGCTACCATGTTCGTAAATTCTGACATATTTTGAATTTCCACATTAGCATTGAATTTATTTATTTTTAATAAGAGAAATCATGTATGCATGCTGAGCAAGCATCTTACGTCTTGTTAAACTTCTGAACTGTGCAGGTTGTGAAGGGGCGCCACTACTACCGCTACTATTTGTGTTGGTTAACATGGGATTCAATATATCATTACTGCACCTACTAAAGATCTCATCAGCAGTTGTATCTTCCTTGGCTTCGACATTCTCAGGTTTTCATACTTTCTTGTGCGCACCATCTTGTTTACTTACAACAGTGGATAGCAGTATAGCACATCTAAGTTTTGAAGTTTTGGTTTCATTTTCATTGGCCATGTCTCAGTTTTATGGTAAAGTGCACATCTGAACATTTTGAAGAAGGGGTGTTGCTGTCAAAACACTTCGTTAAAATACCACTTAGAGTGTTGTTAACATGTTGGATGTGTTCAGTTTCAAACACTAATCACACAGGACAGCATTACTGTATCCACCATAGTTGGGCTGATTAAAAACTGTTCTTCACAGTTTACTGAATATATTGTCTGACCTTTTTGTTGTGAAACCTTTATTTCAACATACACAAGCCGATAGTTGCCAAGTCCCAACTGACAAATCCTTGCTCTGGTGACATAAAACACTAAGGTACTTGCCATCCTTTTGCGGGAAACGAAAAACTGGGTGGAATGCTTACATGCTTTTGCAAGAAATGTTGGGTACTTGCTATGCAGAATCTTCTATAGAGCATACTCACTGTCGCGTAATGCAACACCTCAGGGTATGGTTGAAGCATCAGGATTTTAAATAAAATAATAAGCATCTTAGCTGCGATTTTAAAAATTATAATTGGTGTTATATGGCAGAGTCGTATTGACTTATTTCCCTGTGCTATCCTGGTCAACTATCAATAATTATAACTAGAAAGGACAACTACATGGATGACAGGACTTCATATCCCAGTTTTTTTGCATCACCGTTATGCAACTTTCTAGCTTTTGAGAAAGTTAGTTTCTTGGAGCCCCACCATGAGGATGGTGCAAACCGGATCACCACATAGGCACATACCCTTTGTCAGAACTGTGAGTTAAGGAAAACATAGAAGCATATATAGGAGGCTCACATGTAGCTTCAGGTGTACAAGTGGCAGTGCGGCACACTGAATTTGTGCATGTGTTGCCTTTTTTTTTTGTGTGTGTGCGCGTGTGCTCGCTTAGCAGACAACTACCATACAGGCGTACAGACTAACCCTTGTCAACAAAATTATGGGCCTGCTTTTTAGTCCTATCAGTCGGATACTAGCAAATAGTTTAGAGCCTCCGTCATTATTGGGCGTTTCCTGTTCATGCTGCCAGTAGTCGTGGTCGAATTATATTGTCTAGGAACAAAGTGAAAAACTTTTGAGCCTTGACAATTCACAAGTTGACCTAGAGATGAACCAACATCCTTTTCATGATTATGCTTGCTGCTATCGTTTACAAAGAAGACACTCAACTAAAGTCATAGCATGCCATATGAACTGATCAAGAATGATGGTTTTCTCGTGCAGTTCCGCTGTCCATCTACGCATTCACCCTACCACTGCCGTATATTGGCGTGGCATCAACTCTGCCACCTGGCTTTGTTGCGGGTGCAGCAGTACTCACCGCCGGCTTACTACTGTACAGCCTCCCACAGGGAGAACATTCCCGGAAATTCTTTCCAAAACAGGAATGACTAGTTAGCATTCATTTCTTCATTGATTCACCACCCTTTACTCCAAGATGGTGCGCAAGCTGGTCTTGAGAGGTAGAACAGAAGTTCACCCGACGGCCACCTGAGGTGTTTTATGTTGTATGATACATATCATCGTATATATACCCACCAATAAAAAGCAAGGAAATGGCATACAGATATATATGGAATAAAGCTTGAGAGTAGCAAGTACCTGGCCATCAGACATTTTGGTTACTGAGTGAAGTTCGTAGATGGGTATGCACAGTGGTGAGACGGGAAGAGAGCCAGAGAGAAGAGCAGGAGCATCATCACCACAGGGATGAAGAGAAGGAACAGCGGCGGCGGCGGAAGCGGTGGCAGCACCAATGGCAGCCACAAGAGGATCACTGCTGCGGCAAGCAACATCATCAGTACTCCCTTGTTCATCGTCGCCGCCGTCCTGTGTTGTGATGAAACTTCTGCCTCCTCCAATGGCCAATCGGCTCGAGTCTTTCTTTAGAGTTTCATGTTTGTTGTGAGGAAGGTGTTGTATGTGTTAGAAAATGTTGTACTAATCCAATGGAACTGGGGAGTTGGCAAGCTATATATATGGCCAGGTTGAATCAGCAGGCCAGATGGGGTGTTTTGGTATGTGTGTTTGTGTGACTCTGACATAATCTTTTGGCCCTTAAAAAATATCAAGCCCATATCAATGTTGAGTCATGCAACAAAACATATCTTATTAAGTATTTGTTCAAATATGTGAACAAGGGATTTGATTGTGCAAGAGTTGGCTTCCGCAAAAAAAAAAACTGATATAGGTGTTCATCAATCGGATGAGGCATCCACGTCCCATAGTCAGCCACCAACACAAGACAAGGACAATCCTATGGATTCCGGTGTCGACGAGATTGCCGAGTATATAAGATCTAGATATCTTTCTTGCTGTGAGGCAACCTGGCGTCTTTTCGGTTTTGAAATTCATGGAAAATTTCCTGCTGTGGAACGACTCTTCGTCCATCTTCCTGGATTGAACTTTGTCACCGTGCATGAAGAATCATCGTTGCACAATGTGGTTGATGATCCACAATCAGCAATGAGTTCTCTAACTGAGTGGTTCACTGCAAATCAAAAATCATCGGCTGGTCATGATCTTACATACTGCCAATTTCCTTCTAGATATATTTGGGATGCTGAACACAAAACTTGGAACATTAGGAAAAGAGGATTCAAACTAGGGAGACTTAGATATGTACATCCGAGCACCGGTGAAACGTTTTATCTCAGAATGCTTCTTATGGTTGTACGTGGTGCCAAAAGCTATGAGGATGTTAGAACATATGAAGGTATACTTTATCCGACATTCAGAGAGGCATGCCACGCTAGAGGCCTTATCGGTGATGATACTGAATGGGCATGTCTATTCGATGAGGCCATACTTTGGGCAACCGCTTACCAACTAAGAAATTTATTCATGACTATCTTAGTATATTGTGATGTCGGCAATGTTAGAGCTATATTTGATAAATATTGGAAATATATGGCCGATGATATTTCATATCGTCTTCGGCATGCACTAGGAAACCCTCAGTATGTCATTTCTGATTCTGTGCTGCTATCTAATCTCATCAAAGAATTGACACATTTATTCTCAAACAATGGATTGTCCATAGCATCCTATGACCTACCAAAAATACAGGATGGTTCCTTTGATATTGGTGCAAACAGACTTATACTAGAAGAGATGTCCTACAATAAAGCTACACTTCTGGCTGATTCCATAAAATTGTCTGCTGCTTTGAATGAGGATCAAAGACGTATCTATGATAAGGTCATTCAATGTGTCTCTACCAAAAAAAACTTTGCCTTTTTTGTGTCTGGATATGGTGGCACTGGCAAGACCTTTCTGTGGAATGCAATTTTAGCAAAACTTAGATCTACAGATCACATTGTTCTAGCTGTTGCCTCATGTGGTGTTGCATCACTACTTCTTCCAGGAGGCAGAACAGCGCATTCTAGGTTCAAAATACCACTGGATATCCATGAAAACAGCAGATGTGGAATTAGTAGGGGAACCAATCTTGCTGCCCTTATCAATAGAACATCTTTAGTTATATGGGATGAGGCACCTATGAGCCATAGATACGCATTTGAGGCCTTGGATAGATCTCTAAGAGATATTCTTTCCGCTGATAACCACAAAAATGCAGCATTGCCTTTTGGTGGGATGCCTATGCTATTTGGAGGTGACTTCAGGCAGGTGTTACCTGTTGTTGAAGGTGGCAGCCGCACTGAGATCATTAAGGCATCTTTACTAGGATCTTATTTATGGTCACACATAGAGGTGATGCGTCTGAGCATCAACATGAGATTATTTAATCCCTCACTATCTGATACAGAAAAAAAAGATATGGAAGGCTTTGCACAATGGGTACTTAGCATTGGTGAGGGCCGTGCCCAAACAGAAAACAACTCTATTGACCATGATAACAATCTCATAGCAATCCCTTCTGAATTTGTCCTACCAGCTGCAGAGAATACAATACAGTCCATAACGGCAGCCATATATGATGAATTCGACATGTTTTACTCTTCCATCTCTTATCTTGCCCAGAGGTGTATTGTATGTCCTGTTAATACGGTAGTTGACGAGGTTAATGACTTCATGATCAGTAAAGTTGAAGGATGTGTTAGAGAGTACCTGAGCTATGATACAATTGCCAATTCAATGGAACAACCTGCTGATTTTGAGATGTTATATCCCCCTGAATTTCTGAATTCTATATCCATGAACAATTTCCCAGCACATCGCCTTGCCCTAAAAGTTGGTGTCCCCGTTGTGCTACTCAGAAATATAAATCAGTCGATTGGTCTTTGCAATGGAACACGCCTGCTCATTGAAGGTTTAGGTGATCGACTTTTGAAGGGAAAAATTATGAGTGGTAACCATGCAGAAGACACAGTGTGCATTCCTCGCATTATTCTTAATGGAACAAGTCTGAAATGGCCTTTCACACTACAACGTAGACAATTTCCTGTGAGAGTTTGCTATGCAATGACTATCAATAAGTGCCAAGGCCAAACCTTACAAAAAGTTGGTGTTTATTTACGAGAACCTGTGTTCACTCATGGTCAACTATACGTCGCTGTTTCTCGAGTTAATTCAAACCGTGGTCTGAAAATAATAGCAGAAGATGAAGACGGCCACCCAATTTCGACAACGAAGAACATAGTATACCAAGAAGTTCTGCAATATGTTTAGAATGTCTAATGTCGTAGTTAGTTCCATAGATTTTATGGCTATCATAGGTTTAACAGTATCTGTTAGTAATATTGTCATTACATAGTGCCATATGTAAATATATGCTTGGTATTTCTGATATATTAGTTGCCTCTGAATATATTTATCAATCTCTGTGACTTTTTGTTCCTGTGTACTATCCTGCATTATGCACCATTCGTACAAACATTGCACACCTCAGATCTTGGATATATAATTATAGTTCCTAAATACCCTGGCTATCTAACAAATCTATATGCAGGATGCAATACTCTCTGCTCAGTGAAATTACTCCAGAATCACATCAATGGACTATACGAACAAGGGTCATTCGTTTTTCAGAGTTCCAAGGCAATGAACAGCCGCCAAAAACAATCAGACTTGATCTTATATTACTGGATGAACAGGTCAGAATTATCTCTCTATAACTTATATGCTGCTACCTAAGTGCTTTACTAAATGATTTCCTTCTAATCTATTTAACGTCCAGGTCATCTATAGTACACTTGCACCTTTAATGAAGATAATAGATCAGTAAACACCACTCCATCATGATTATGTCCATTTTAATAGTCTAAATTGCTGCACAAGTTGCATTTATGAAGCACAAAGAAAACTGCAACACAAAATCAAGATCATGCCCCATAGTTAAACAGCATGTTCAATCAAATGTTCAAATCACTGAATTCTAATTGACACCACAGTTTAGTTTTATTTTATAGCATCAGCATTGCTTTATTACCTACAAAGAAGCCTTTCTATCAGCACATAGCAATCACCTATATTCAAATCAGCAATGCCTTTTTAGGTGCCATTGGCCCTATTTTATTTACTACACCTATTCTGTTTTATTCATCTAAGAATATATACCATGCAGTTTAAATTGCTACCACATTACAATTAGTACTACCAAATGGCTGTAATGTCCGACATAATTAAGGTATATTCTTCATTACCAACATTGCTTTACTACCTAAAAAAATCCAAATGCATTAACAACCAACTGACACATAGAAACAAACAAACAGCCTATAGTTACATCTGCATGCCTTATATTTTATTCCGTCAAACATGGTCAACTAAAAGTTGATATTACTGAATTTTAATGTACACCGCGGTTCAATTATATTTTATACCATGAACATTGCTTTATGACCCAAAAAAAGGGTTTGTATTAGCAAATATCAAATTACAATAAACAGGTCAACAACTTATTTTTTGGTGCCATTTGCCCTATTTTATTTACTACACTTATTTGATTTCATTCCTGTAATAATATATACCATGCAATTCAAATTGTTAGCACATTAAAATTAGTACTACCAAATAGTTTTTATGTCCAACATATTTAGGTTATATTATTCACTACCGTCGTTTCTTTGTTACCTACAAAATTCCAAATGCATTACCAGACAACAAATAGATACAAAAAAACAAGCAGCCTACAGTTACATCTGCATGCCTCCTATTTTATTCCCTTTATTTATCGCGCTTTATTTCCGTAACAAAATACTATTTTATTATGTGCTATTTTTCCATACTAATGGTGATTATTAATACAGGGCAAGGCCATGGAAGGTCAAATACCACAAAGATGGCTTAGTATGTTTGTTCCTTTATTAAGAGAGGACTCTGTCTATTACATTCGGTACTTTGAAGTTTGCAAGGCCCGTTTTACATATCGAACTGTGGATCATCCATATATGATGAAGTTCACCGCCCATACCAAAGTCATAGAAATACCTACAGTTTCTGATATCTTTCCCAAATATGCATATCGTCTAGCAACCTATGATGTTCTACGCACGCGTATGGGTATAACTGAGTACTGCTCAGGTAATATATCAACCACTTCAACCATATATCATCCTATTTTTTAAAACCCCATGCATGCAACCAACATTTCAAATGTTTATGTTCTATGCAGATACCATTGGAATTTTCACAGGCTGCACACATACTAGATTACAAAGCACAAAGTCTGGTGAAAAGAGAATAAGGAATGTTCATATAACTGATGGAAGGTATATGTCTACACAAAAATCTAATTTTCTACAAAAGGACAATTTCCACTCAATTATGATTTCTCCATTCTGTTTTGATAGGGAAACAATAGCCGTTGCTTTATGGAGCAAGCACGCAGACGCTTTTGATGCTGAAACATATATAGAAATGGGCACTCGTGAACCTGTCGTTCTTCTTTTCGTAGCAACCACTTGTGGGCAATTCGAAGGTACAACAACCAGCTTTGTCCCCTTGTTTCCTATATCAATAATTATCTAAAATTTCCCTACTCTCATAAAATTGAAATGCCCAAACTATACCTGCATGAAGGAAAACTATGTCTACAAGGATCAAGTCTATGCAAATGGTATGCCAATCCTGAAATACCGGAGGCCGTGGCATTACAGGACAGGTAAATCAAGCTTCTTTTCTGTTAACACCGTTTTGGATCACTTGTGTTGTTACAATCCTTATTCCATACTTGACAACAAATATGTATATCCCAAAACTAACCAATGCTAAATATAACAATACTAGATGCGCTGGGAGAATCACAGCACCTGTATGGTACGGAACAGGAGGTACGCAGAACAATCCAGAGAAGATATCACTGACTGAACTAGCACGGTTTGACAATCCCCATGTCATTTATGTAAGCAACACTCCATGTGTCCTCTATTGAACCACAATGTCTACAAAAAGTGTAATTCCCTGATATTGACAACAACCTAACTCTTTCTTCATCAATACAGAACAATCGATACATTGTAAAGGCTAAAATCAAGAAAATAATTAGTAACCAATCATGGTGGTACATTGCTTGTGAAAAATGTAACAGAGCAGCACAGGCTGACGGAGACAAATACAGATGCTCCAATGCAAACTGTACATCGACAAGTGCCGCTCCAAGGTACTGCACATTCATACTGACTCACAGATTTCATGAAACAAAATATATGAATTTTCCCATCAGTAACAACCAACGTGTCAACTTCACTTACAGGTACAGTCTTCCTATCATCGCTTGCGATCCAGAGACCTCAACAGAAACAGAAAAGGACTCAAATGTCGAATTGGTTTTCTTTGGAAGCATTGCTGAAGAAATCGTTGGGACTTCCGTTGAGTCACTAATCAACTCAGAAGGAGGAATTGGAAGTTTTTTACCAGCTAAACTAACTGATCTGTATGGTCGTCAATTCGAACTACGAGTCAGTGTATCACGAGCATCTCTACAGCGAACAAATATCACATATCAAGTGGACAGTATCGTCGGTGCCGTCCACAGTTCCATAACAGTACCAAGTGCACCTTCAACATGTAAGCTTGCTGATACACATGCGTTTCTGTTTTATGGTTACACTTGCACTTCTCACTCATCTTTCAATTCCCCTACAATCACAATATGAAGCTGCAAACATAGACGACCCAGTTATTATGACACATGAGCCTCCAAAAAATACCTCTGTTCAGCACATCACTCTGGGTACAAACCAGCCAACGGAAAATGAACCACCACAGAATATCGTTGGTCAAACCGCATCCATCCAGGTACAGGTCCATCTGGATACCATTATTTAAATTCTATGACAAAGACCGGCATAACAAACTAAGAAAACTAATACAGAATGTTATTCCTGTGACAGGAGATACCCCTTCCACAGACTTCTCCATCGAATACGTACACATCAGTAATGGTGACAGTAAGTCTGTACACAACAGCTACATTAATGGTTCATACAGTACATTGATTCTACTCATTATCATGCAATACTATTTTAGCCCAAGGCCACCAAAGTTGACACTGCAGAGACCACCCCAGTGAAACAGCCAACTCCTGCCATGATTGAGGTATGTCTTTACAATTCCACATCATTTAAATGCATAGGTCCTTACTATAACTTTTGAATATTTATCTCAGCCTACAAAGAGCAAAGGCATTAGTGAAAAAACCACACCTATCACCCAAACAACTCCTGCAATAACTGAGGTCAGTTCTTATTTCCTGTATATGTTATGTAAAATTCAGATACCATTTATAATTCCAACTACTGCCATGATTTTGCTATTTTCGAAATAATATTTCAGGCAACCAAAAAAAGGAGAATCAGTGAGATCAGCAAAGACCTAACTCAGATAGGTTCTAGGTAATTAATCATTTGTCATTTCTTTACTAACAGTACAAATCCCAAAAAACCTATCGTTCACCTAATGTTTCATACTGCTTGCAACATTGATAGCCAAGAAACCTCTACTGGAGTACCTACTGTCAAAAGAAGGCTCCAACTTGAAAACATCCCCGATGATGAAGAGGTATAATCAATAACAACACAATTGTTACAACTCACGCACGTTACTATGTTACTAATACACAGCAACTGAACATCTTTTATGTGCAACAGGAATGAAAAGTTTCCTCCAGTAGTTCATGCAGGGAGGCTTTTCAGTACCGCATACAGCACTTCCATGTTCCTCTCAAAATTGATCCTAGCTACAGAGGAAATCTTCTTGCAATCCCAGGAGTTGAACACTCATCTGCAACGAGATATGAACCTGTGGCTTCTTTTAGGATCAATTCATTTGGTTGTGCTGTGTAATATACAATCCATGCCATAATGAAGGCACTTTGTATATATATCCTGCCACTCTGTAAGTTACACCGGCTACTAAAACCGTCAAGAACCTTTGTCAATCAGGTTGAAACCTTCATGTGTACAAGTTTGATTGCCTTTCCCATGCGAGTTATGTGCATGCTCTGCAAACCCTATGAATTTGTTCATCAAGTTCAAACCTTAATATGTACAAATTTACCTGTCTGCCCCATGAGACTTGCGCATCTGCTCAGTGAACCGTGTGAGTACCATCTTCGAAGATACAATTGTGCTCATACTGTGTCTTAAATGCGTTCAAACTCTGCCAATACCAAACTTTATGACAACCTTTGTCTGTGTCGCAAATTCATGACAATATCCCTTTTCTTTCCAAAAAAAAAAGTACACAATCACTTTCGATTTCAAACAACCCCATCAACCAAAATTGGGATCCTCATGGTTTCTTTAATAATTCAAACGATGTCCCTTTCAATCATTCAACCTGTGCCCATTGATTTTTACGTGCGTGTAACAATATATAGACAAATCCTATGGTCACTGCAATCCACATTTCTAATATAGCGTCGGCTCATAATACACGGATCAATATAACGCACCAGTAACTTAGCGAGGATTCAACTAAAGCCTATGCCATGCTAATTTTTAATATATAATTTGGTATATTTGATTCGATGTACACACCAGGTCTTCACAAAGACGAATACATCACCGTCGCAGAGCTACGGAGGCCGGAACGCCGGAGCTCTCTGTTAGACACGGGACAGGCCACAGGCCGTGGCCCTCCTTTGCTGCCTCAGGTCGCCCTCTCCTCGCACTTGCAGCGGCTGTCGCGCACGCAAAGCAGCGCTACATGAACCGGTGAAGAAACGATTACTGGTGGCCTGCTATGCGTTGTACGCTGCGACAACAAAGGCCTGGGCATCTGGCCATCAGAGACTGACTGACAGGATGAATCCATATGTGATATTGAGATATCGGAAGTACTTCCTTGGCCAAAATTTTCAATACGCCGGTGCATACCTGCCGCACCCACTAGGTACACCCCTGTAAACGCATGACATGAGTCCAAACCATGCCAGACTACAGACAAAACACTGTACCCCACTGACATACAGCATTCAATTGGCATTTGCAACCCAAAAAGAATCCCACTAATTTTATGAAAGACGTTCACTACTTGATCTGAATCCCAAAAACTAGGCTAATTCACAACGCTGGTGACGAAAGCCAAAAAAAAGAAAACTCCAATAAACAGCCGCAACTATGAAACTAATAATTTAAAAAAAAGACCACAGCTTTATTGTACAGCACAAATTAAATTTGTCCTTCTTTACAAATATAACAAGGTACACTTGATAATGGAAACCACATAATTCACGCCGCAATGCACACTAACTTCACGCACGGTACAAAAATATCTTCTTCCCACATTAACAGGAATATGATCAGAATGAACATATCACCACAGCATCCACTGTAATCAAAGCGTCAAACTGAAACCAAAGCTTCATACCATACGCCATAACATCACTGAGTCATAGCTATATATACATATAACCACTCACACTGTCCTGCGATCCCACTAACATGGCAACTAGCAAAGTAAAGCCTAATATTTACATAGCCAAACTGATCACTTCTAATTTCATACTGCAAACAAGGCAGCATTCAAAAGAACCACATAAACTGCCTACCAACCACTGATAGTAACCTGACGATCTACTCAACATGGACACGGACAAAGCACCGACTAATATTTACATAAACAGAACAGCCACCTAAACCTTTAAACTGCAAACAATGCAGTAGTCAAAAGATCGCCATCACCGCGGTACTCCAGCCGCAACATTGCAAATTCCAAAAGGCCCTCCATCAGCAACAAGACATTCATCACATCGGTCAAACAGCACAAAAAACATGTCATATTCCCTAAATTACCAACCACAAATATCATTGCCATTAGTCTTTCCAATACTCAACCAACCACCAAAAGACTGTGCAACCATATCCACCTCATATGCTCCAAGGAAATTTTTTTCAAAAAATACCTATTAAACTACCACAATTAAATAACAGTATGAACAATATGTAAAATCCTTACGGTATCATCATCGGGCATGCCAATGTTCAAACCCCTGTTGATAAGATCAATCATTGCAAAAGCAAATTGATCCCCGAGACTAACTGGTGGCATAGGTCCAGTATAGCAAATTCTTTCATTTTCAGGTGCTGCAGAGCTTCCTGCCATCCCAATGGCGCCTCTAGGAAACACAGCACTGAATTGTTTGCATAATTGCTCGGCATCACAAAATAAAGCATGATATGCACGATGCATTGCCTTATGGTTCCTCTTTGAAGCATCAATGCCATGAGTCAGCAAATTTGTCCAACTTTCAGCAGCCCAAAGTTTAGCCTGAAGACGCTTCATCTCTTCATAATTCACATCTTCAACTCTAACCAAGCATGATGCACGCAAATGAGAGATAACATCAGCACACACACCTTCCATAGCACTGTACCTACTCTGCTCTTCATCACTGTAAAACTTGCTACGAGTTCGTGCCAGAAATAAACCAGAAGAAGGTGTCTCCATCTCAATCCAAGCACGAATGACACCAAGAGGTTCCAAGACAATACCAAACCCAAAGACAGCAAGTCGAAGATAGTTGATCATTTGCCTTAAGATGAGGTATTTAGGAATAGGAACATGCCTAGCAGCCTGAAAACCAATCAGACCAATCAAAAAAAAGGTGCATGCAAAAATATTCAGGCCAAATTAAATAGTGTACTTTATATCTCATACCATCCATAACTTTTATCCTTCACAAACATATAGAGACAAACAAATAGAGGTAAAAACTAACCCCAGGCACATCCACCAGCAGGTTGTGGACCTCAGCAGATAGATCATCTAAGTCAACTGAAAAATCCAATCTACCAACCAGACCACTCCAATCGAAGGTACGAACGGCATCAGGTGTCGCATTGAAAAAAACAAGTGACTCATGTGCTGCGTTTTGTCCACCATGGACACCGCCATCGCTGCTATGGTTACCCATACCCAAAAGAACATCGACGTCCTCGGTCCCCTGCCATAAACAACAAAAAAATTGTCCACTACACCACCGCACGCAACGAACCCAGCAACGAGACAGCTTACGATACGACGACGTTTCCACGGACGCGGCGAGATATCGAAATCGCTCCCTCTCTTCATCGCTGCTCTCCACTTTTGGGCAAGAACGACAGCCCCTACCAACAGAACTCCGATATCATCGACGCAGAACAAATGATATACACGAGGCAGCTACCGCCGAATATACTAATCCATATCTATCCCACTGTACACAAAGATACATACGTGGCTACTGCATGCGAGTACACAAGGACCGACAGAAATCCACTACCGGAAATGCACCGACGACCAGAAAAAAAAAGGGAAAACACATCTCATCCCTACAAATAAAAAAGGAAAATGAAACCCTGTGGCTCACACACCTAAACAGGCCCAACTAAGGCCCAACCGAAATGACGGGCGCGGCGCAGCGCGCCTTGACTACCTAGTATTATGATTATTTGCTGTTTCCAGTTCCAGTAGGAAGACTGCCCTCACTGGTTGGGGGACCCCCTTTGTTTCTGGGAGGTCGAGGAATTGCGTGGTCCCCCAAGGATGCGATGGGGGAGCAGGCGAGGAGATGGGGCAGGCCGGCCGGGGACCTGCTGCCGGCGGTAGTCTGGTTCCGAGATTTTGGGCAGCGCTTGACATTTGTTGTAAAATCCTGCAGAATTGAGTTTTCTTCTCTCGGGTTCATGGTTCCAAACCTGGTCCTGTAGTATGTGTTACCACTTACATTCAAAAAAAAAAAGTATGTGTTACCACTAACAACAAAGTACCATGAACCTGTTTCAGGCTTAAAATTCTTGGCTGCCAAAGAAGCACCAGTAGCCTAGCACTTGTAGGAAGTAACCCGGAGGTACCTAGTAACTACAAGTTTATACAACCTTCGTCCTTAAATATAGTAGTATATGACTTTAGGATTGGCTGCCCCAAATGTAAACAAAGGAGGTGGTATTCATTACTCTCTCAATTTCACAAAACTTGACGTTTAGGACAGCGACATGGTCTCTAAAAACACAACTTTGACCTCTTGTTATTATAAAATATTTATCGAAGAGTGATATATGTATACTTTT
>JAZFNS010020003.1:4197111-4213428 GCA_037127165.1 Alloteropsis angusta | reverse complement strand
AAAAAAAATTGCCTAAGATTAGTTGGTATTTTTCTTGCCACAATAAATGTAGCAAAACTAATATTAATCGTTTTAGTCAAGAATGTGGGGGCAAAACTAGTTAACAATCAAACATGCCCTAAAAATGTGACTTTGATTGCTTAATGGTGTCCCCATTTAGTGAAATAGACGAATTGCCAAGCATGTGGCAAGGATTATGATTTTGTGGTCCTAAACACTTTAATATATTTTATGTTTTTGACAAAGTACAAATATGTCAGATAGATAAATTTTGTTCCTATCAAGCATCTCACCACTGTGAATTGTAATAAAAGTTACATGGGCTTTAATCCCTATGAAGCATCACACCATACAAGGCAAACACGTTTATTCAAATCACAAATCCAGCAAAGCAAAGCACACATACAGAAGGGGCCATCCAGAGAGCAGCTGCAACCACACTCAACAAACAACAAGTAAAATAATCGAATTTAGAATACTACTCCTCTTTCTTCTTCTTCTTCTTCATAAAAGACNATCTTCACCATCTGTTTCAAAAACATCATCTTCATTATCAATATCATGATCACCATCTTCTTCTTCTTTTTCCTCCTCCTCTTCTTGTCCAAGGCGATAAATACGCTCTACGGAGAGCTTGTTGGCGAAATCCAAGAGCGCGTCGTCGTTTGATGTGGTGAATTCCAGTACAGGATACTTGTCTTTGGTGGCTTGGTGTGGGTTGGGTATGTATTTGGGAGCAGGTTTNATCTTCACCATCTGTTTCAAAAACATCATCTTCATTATCAATATCATGATCACCATCTTCTTCTTTTTCCTCCTCCTCTTCTTGTCCAAGGCGATCAATACGCTCTACGGAGAGCTTGTTGGCGAAATCCAAGAGCGCGTCGTCGTTTGATGTGGTGAATTCCAGTACAGGATACTTGTCTTTGGTGGCTTGGTGTGGGTTGGGTATGTATTTGGGAGCAGGTTCNTGTTGTGGGTTTCGTTTTGGGGCTAGGTTCTTCTGTAGGCTTCGCGTCGAAATAGCGATATTTTCCAGTGGTCATATCAATCCTAGCCAGCGGCATTTCTAGCAGTTGATAGCCGATGGCGCACAAGTGGTTCATGTCCTCCTCTTTGACGGTGTCCATTGGCACCATGGGCCCTTGGAATGACCCATCCTACACACACGTATGTATTCGATCAGATAGTGGAGATGGAGGGGCGTCACTAGCTTTTTTTGATAAATTTCCTATATACAGGAAGCTAGTGATCGGCTGACCGCAATATATTTAATCACTACTCTTTCTGTTCTAAACTACTATTAGTTTTCTCTTTTTTATTATCTTTACTACGTGATGTATAGACAAAATAATAGATAAAAAAAGTCAAAACGAATAATAATTCGGAACAAAAAAGTACTAGGACGTGTAGACGTACCATAGCCTGGATGCGGAGGTAGTTGTCGAGTTTTCCGTGGCTGTGGAAGAGGATGGCGGCATTCAAGTTGACCAAGAATTCATTGGCATGGTATAACATGTCGACGATTGGTCGGTTGGAGCCATCGCTGATCCATTCCCAGTTGGCCCACATGGCAGAATCCTCGGCATTGTACTTTTCCTTGGCATACACGGTCCCAATGGAGAGGACGATGCATTTCTTGTAATCTAGGGTACCAGGCTTGAAGTCCTTGTTCCCATGCGCTACCTCGTTGGCGACCCTGGCTATGGCCACCATGGTGGGGTTGTTGGCGGCCAAGCCGCCGTCGACGAGGTGGAAATCGGAGCAGTCGCTGCCATCGTCGAATTTGGACTGGAAGCGGTGCGGCGGGAAGTAGGTTGGTGCGGCCGAAGTGGCGATGCATACGTCCTTGAGGAACGGCTTCACCTTCTTCCTCCCGCCCTCTCTGATCTTGTGAGGCTCAAACGAGGAGAAGATGACAGGCTCTAGCCTTTTGATGTCGAACGCCGGCACCACGAGCCTGGAGCGGGTGTCGGCGAGGGTGAGCGTGTCCATCTCTTCTTCGATCATGTCTTGCAGGACCGTGCCGTCATACTTGGGCCCACTAACGTACGTGAGTACCTGCTGAGCCCAGCTGTGAAACGAGATCGAAGAGTTAGCTAGGTAAGTACTCCCTCTCAGTATCAATTTTTTTGTCGTCATTGGTTTTATCATAATTTTGACTATTCATCTTATTTAAAGTATTTACAACGACTTCATGAAGACCAAGATCAGATGATTACAGCTTGTCACAAACTGGAGGAGTTTGTGATGCGTTTCTTCGCCAACAATGGATGGACGTTTAGGGATAGAATTGGTTCTTAATAATCTCTCCACTAAACTGTATGGCGCTATTTATTTTATTCTGAAACTAGCAGACAGAGGTGCTGCTTGAATGTAATAATTGGTTGTAGCCTCTGCTGAGGTCAAGGCCGAGATCTTTTTCCTATTATCTAAAAAAATCACTTATTTTGTTTATGATTTGTTTTATCGTTATATGTATTGGAATTGTGACTTGTCTTTTTATAGCAAAAAGAATGGAATAAGATGAAATGTCAAATATTTTTTAAAAGGTCAACAATAACAAATATTACGATACAAAAGTAGTATATAACATGGTCGAGAGGCACAGACATATACATATACATACCTAGTACTAAAGATTTGAGGCCCTTTGTCGAGGTAGAACTGCTTGATTTCCTCAGCCGAGTACTTGGCCCGATTCCTCTCCTTGTTTGGCGCTGCCAACATCGCCGCGATCAAGCCGCCTGTGCTGGTGCCGGCGATCACATCGAAGTAGTCAGCTATCCGAGCATTTTCGTTCCCGTCAATCTCCTGCCCATCCCAATCCAAACAGATAAGTTGTTGTCATAACTGATGATCCATCGATCGTATCAGGTTTATATATATAAAACATGAGGGATCAGAGTACTACCTGGAGCTTCTTCTCGAGTGAGGCGATAATGGTCAAGGGGATGAGCCCTCGCATCCCGCCACCGTCGATGCTCAGAATCGTAATGTAATCTCCCTTCTTGGGCGGCGGCAGCTGTGCCCCTTGCTTCTTCTTACCATCGCCGCCGCCGCCCTCACCTGCTGCCATGGCACTAACCTTCAAACTCTCGCTCAGTCCCCCAGCTAGCTAGCGAGATCTAGTGCGTGAGACTGTGATGCCAAATGTCGCGCGTCCTGGCCTATATATAGCATATGATGAAGGGAGCTCTCGTGGAAATTGGTTTGTATCATCAATTTTCAAGGACTGCTATGGTCTGTTCTCTCTGCTTCAGCACTCGGCACTAGCAGCAGAGTATGAAAACAGTTAGCATTTTGAAAGAAAATGGAATCCAAAGTTAAGTTCCTGAATCCTGATAGACGAGGCATCCGAGAAATTGCGAGCTGATGATCGACGAGTCATTAGCAAGTATTCAGGTCCACCATTATATGTAATGACTTATCTATCTTGAATGTTGGCTCCGTTTGGACTTTCTGTCACTACCTAGAGTAACTTTAATTTACCACTATCTACCTCGATCTCGCGTAATCTTGCCTACGCACGCACTCACTACTTACACAATCGTACCAACCAGTCACCATACACATATACGGTGCGCAAATGCATAAAACGACCAGCGGGTTAAAGTTTGATCGAGGTCATAAACTAAATGAGCAATACATCCACCAACATATGTAACAAATACTTTGAAATTTTACTACCCTTACCAATCCACTTTGCCCACCTAACCCATGAACAAAATGTAGCCCCTCGGTTTTCTCCACTGCACTATTTCGACGGGTTCAATCTACCGTCTAATGTGAACTTTCTATTTTTCGTTTCTCTCCATACAAGTTGAGTTTTAAGTTTACAACTTTCAGCATGACTTATATCATCATGCCTTATGTTAGAGAAGTATATTATGAATTTTTCATCATTAGTTTTCATGTACTTTTGTATCTCTACCATCATCATTAGTTTTCATGTACTTTGTATCTCTACGGTCTACTTCATAGTAAATAATAAATATTCACAACCTAAGAAAATAGTCATGAAAATTATTAATACATTTTGTTTGCATAAGACATCATGTTCTATGTCTTCTCACAAAATTTGAACTTAATTAAAAGTGAATTTAAACACGGAGAAAAAAAAAGAGAAATCCCCGCCCGTTAGGCCACGTCACCGGCACTGGTTGACGACGACGACTCCGTGACGGCCGTGACCGTGAGCTCGCCGCAGCCGCAGGCGTTATCGGTTATCCCCTTCCCTTCCTTCACTCCCCCAGCGAGCGAGCCAGCAGCAGCAGCTCTTCCCCATGGCCGCCGCCGCCCACCTCCTCGCCGCCTCCACCTCGTCCTCCTCCACCGCCGCCGCCTTCCGCCCCCCGCTCCGCCTCCGCTCTCCTCATCTCCGCCTCATCCGCACTGGTACGGCCCTCCTCTCTCTCTCTCGCTCTCTCTCCACGCTTGCGCAGCACTACGCGCGCGGACCCCGGCCCCCCTGACGACGCACGTCGGCTCCATTTGCAGGGAGGCGGCCGTTCCCGGTGGTGAGAGCGGCCGAGACCGACGCCAAAGACGGTGAGCACTTGCGCGCGCGCCCGTTGTCTTATTTCCCCGCACACGGTCGAATCGCTGGTGTTGTTTGATTTGATCCTTTCTCGAGGCGTTCTGATGCGTGCGTGCTTGGTTTCGTGGGTTCGGTTGCGCAGCCAAGCCCAAGGCCCCGAGCAAGGCGCCGGCGGCGGACGGGTCCAGCTTCAACCAGCTGCTCGGCATCAAGGGCGCCAAGCAGGAGACCGTGAGTTCTCCCCCGCTTCCTCCTTCTGTTATTACTAGTATCCGTGCACTTGATCTATGTTGTGCCTGTCTTTGGTTGGACTGTGTCGTGTGGCTTATTGGGACTCAGCACAAAACTATGAGCTACTACACATGTTAGAGTTTTCCATCTCAACACATTGGTCTTCGGAGTGAAGAAACTGAAATATCCCATGTGGCAGTTTGTGCACTGCTATTGGATATGTCATATATATACTGCCATATTGATATTGTAAGGATGGCTTTCGTTCAACACAATACATAGATCCAACTTGTTCCCTGTGACTTCCAATTTCCAACGCGTTGCCCTTCACAGCTAAAAAAAACTGAGATGCTGTGTAACAGATTCAACTTCTATTGCACACAATGTAGGCTGCTTTACTCTTTCTCTTANCACATTGCAATGTTTGGATAACTTCATCAGATGTCAGCTTTATTTCAAAAGNAGAGAGAGAGAGAGAGTTAAGATGAAACCTCTTTTCTTTTCACTCGAGCATATCTTTTTTTGGACATGTGTAATTTTAAATGCTTTTAGCCTTACAAGTTACTAATATGTGCACCGATCTAGCCAGCTGTGTCTACAAACTGGAAACAGTGTAATATTCATCAGTGCCCTCTTTCACGTGGTCTGAACAGGACATCTGGAAGATACGTCTTCAACTTACTAAGCCAGTGACGTGGCCTCCGCTTGTCTGGGGAGTTCTCTGTGGAGCAGCTGCCTCTGGTATGCTTTGGTGTCTATAATAGTTTTTATATGTTCCTTCACTTCATAAAAACCATCCATCATGTGAATTTTGGCAAATGCATTTATCCTGTGTAGGACTGTAGGTACATCAAGCATTGCATCATTGTTATACTGTCCACCTTCCAAGTAACAGTAGTATTCTTCAATCTTCGACCTTATAATGAAGTATTTACAGACTGGCATCTATTGTCTTAGATAATCAGTTAGTCCTGTAGGTCCATCCTTTCTGTTGAATTTAAACTAGTGAGCACAGCAATTTTCACAACACATTGAACTCCTTTTGTCCTGAACTGCCTGAATTTTAGGATGGAGGCACCAGAGTACAGTAGCCGGTACCTGTGCTCATAACACTGTTCCTGTTGTTGTGTGACTATTATACTTATGTTCTTTTCCCCCTAATCTGTCGTATTCAGGAAATTTCCATTGGACAGTTGAAGATGTCGCAAAATCTATTGTATGCATGATAATGTCTGGCCCATGCCTTACAGGATACACACAGGTTTACTTCTAGATTATTTGTGCTGGCTTTTATTTATAACCTCAAATATGCTACATGGGAGACTACTTCTACTAATAATTATGTCAGCCAAACATTCTTGCTTGTAGACAATTAACGACTGGTATGACCGAGACATTGATGCTATCAACGAGCCTTATCGCCCTATTCCATCAGGTGCTATATCAGAAAATGAGGTATGTCTGTCTTTCAGAGAGAGAGAGGGAGGGAGAGATCTGTTTGGCATACGTAACTACATGTCTACATGTATGTTTAGTTTCATCAAGTGTCAACTAGTTTGTAGGTATATGTGTTTGATCCACAAAGCATAAACAGGATACCACTTATTGTTATTGGTCTCTTGTTTCAATGCACGATCCATTACTTCCTTCCTATTCTAAAACTTTGGAAAAATATAATGCCACTCAAAAGATGATATACCCACCCTTGTGGATATTTTTGTTCCAAACCATTATGTTTGTTTAAGAGACATGCCAGTTTTCAAATTCAATCTCTTGTTCTTTGTATAAAGTAGAGCCTATAAGAACAATGATTCATCTCTTTCCAAAACTAGAAATCCACATAGCATTCTAAATTATTCGTTCATTTGTGCTTCTCATTTAATCTTTGGTTCATTTAGGGTGGTATTCTTTTATTATTTGTCACATTTGGTAGATCATTTTTTTTAAAACTAATGTTGTAGTGCTATTGCTATTTAAGGACAGGCCTAGTGCAGTGGTTAGGTCACCCCACTGGCGCCAATAGGTCCTGGGTTCAACATGGTCTCTCTGCATTTGCAGGGGAAATGCTTGCTTCGTATAATTCCTTGCGATGCATGTAATGCCGTTAACTACTGTGTACATTTTTAGATGAAACTGAATCATGATGATAGTGATCTTTTGATACCATTTACAAGGGTTTTGCCAGCTCCGGCCGGCCAAGTAATAATATTATGGCTGTGTTACTGATGGCAATGGTTTTCTTCAGGTAATTACTCAGATCTGGGTGCTATTGTTAGCAGGGCTTGGATTGGGTGCTTTGTTAGATGTGTGGGTAAGTCCTTAAGAAACTGCTTTTATGCACTGGCAGTGTTCGCATATTTTCTAATGGTCTGCTTCATTTCAGGCAGGGCATGATTTTCCTATTGTTTTTTATCTTGCTGTGGGTGGTTCTTTACTTTCATACATATATTCAGCACCACCTCTCAAGGTACTTGAGCGTTTCTTCTTTAACCAATTCTATTCTTTGAAAAAATAGTCTCTCAGGACTTGATGTTCCTTTTGACTGAAAGATACTTGGAAAACTTTATTGTAAATTTTTAGCTCAAGCAGAATGGATGGATTGGGAACTTTGCTCTGGGTGCGAGCTACATTAGCTTGCCCTGGTATGATCAACATTGTCGATGCTCCCTTCATATCAACCAACAGCGCTGGTTTCAATGTTACAGTCATTATTTCGAGAGCTTAAAGGTATACTACTTTTTTTGTAGGTGGGCTGGCCAGTCGTTATTTGGAACTCTTACTCCTGATATCGTTGTCTTGACAACTTTGTACAGCATAGCAGGGGTATTTCTTCTCCATTTCCTGTTCCCTTTTCTTTTGACCATCCGTACCTGTCATGATGATTGACTGTTTTTCTTGATTATACAGCTAGGGATTGCTATTGTAAACGACTTTAAGAGCATTGAAGGGGATAAAGCTCTGGNGGTTATTCTCCTTTCTGAATGAAATGTTTTCATCGTTGAATCGCTTCTCCACAACAGTTTACCTTTTCTTTTTTAGTCACTTCCTGTTGCTTTTGGAATGGAAACTGCAAAATGGATATGTGTTGGAGCAATTGACATCACTCAATTATCCGTTGCAGGTAAGACATAAATTTTATATATTAGTTTTTCCTTTTCTTTTCATGTGAATTACCTTCAAGGATTGTTTCAGTTGTTTAACATATTTGGACTGCCATGTGGTTCATGCCGCCATGCTACTGTTAAGAGTACCATAATCCCTGCATTTGTCATGATAATGCATCAAATTTAAAGTCTCCCATTTATGATGGAACCTTAATACTTTGGAGCACGGTTGCTTTGAACACAAGATGTGCTTAGTGAAAATTTTGTTCTGCTTAACTTTATAAAACTGCACATGAGAGCAAACTATAAATTAAGTTCAACAGACAACAGAGTATAGTTACATTCACTTTTGAGTATTCGAATGAAGTGAGTGTCTCCACCTGTTCCAGTATTCTACCACTAGAAAATAGGAGGCACCATAAACGTATGCTTGATTTATCATCTATGCTGAATTTTGGTAAGAGTTTGTTTTAACATTGAAGTTCTACTTTCCAGGCTACCTGTTGAGCACTGGCAAGCTATATTACGCCCTGGCTCTCCTTGGACTAACAATTCCTCAGGTGGTCTTTCAGGTAGCTGACTGTTCCAAATATTTTCTTTTTTCAATTTTTTTGCTCTTTTACACTTTGTTCTGAGGAATAGCTTTATCTTTTAAGGCTGGCAAAACTGCATTTGAGTTATATTAGTTATCTGTGCTAAATAAAGCATTGCTGATAAGAACATCTTTGGTCCACGATACATAACTAAAGAACAAACAGCACTGAATAGCGAGCCGACAGCAGCAGGTTATCTGCTTAATTGACATCTCCATTGTGTTTTTGCGCATTCTAATCCTCCTTACTTTGTTGGAGCAGTTCCAGTACTTCCTGAAGGACCCTGTTAAGTATGATGTTAAATATCAGGTGCGCTTCATCTGGTTGTCTCACTCTTTTACTTCTCCAGCCCTTCCCTTTCTGTATCCTTGAGCAACAGGAAGAACATTCAGACGCTGATCACGATAATGTTACTTTGCTAAACACAGGCCAGCGCGCAGCCATTCTTCGTATTGGGCCTGCTGGTTACGGCCCTGGCAACCAGCCATTGATGAAAGCATCCAAGATCCAACCTAGACAGGATCTGCAGAGATTGGGTTGAAGAAGCAGATTATTCAGGTGTGATGAAATAAGGTTTCCGCGTCTGTGTAGGTTACATTGTGTAAGTTCCTTGTGAGCATGGCAGACCGGTAGGGTCGTCTTTCTGGAACAGAAAAAAAGGAAGGAAAACGATTTTGTGAGGTTTATGTGGTGCAGCAGGCATGCTGGTGATAGAAGGAAAGGCTCGTGGTATCGCCTGCTGTTGTAGTAGGTTTAGTAGGTACACGACGGTAAGACGCATAAAGATTGTATTGTCTATTGTGCAATTGTCAGCTGCTCAACCGGCTACTGTCCTGTGCCCAAAAACAAACAAACGCTGGCGATGAGACATCGCGGTATTGCTGTGGTCAGTTTACTCTCTTGGGAGGTTAGAACTGGTTGATTATATGAAACTAGAATTGCTGGTCATGCGACAATAGTCAGACTACAGAATCAATCATGCTTAACTTCAAAAAAAAATCAATCATGCAAGAGCACACTGCTTTCCACCTGTGACTGTGAGCACTGTGGTTGTGGTAGAGGTAGAGGTTCATGCCCTGCTTATTTACACAGAGAAATGTCAAGCTGAAGGACACAAACTAAAATAGGTACCAGAAAATATTGAATAAATGCAGATCACAATTACCAACTTTGAAAACTTAGTAATTGGGTTAAGATTTAATGCTGAAATCACAAGTAAAAGTATTGTAAACAAAATCTTGCAATGGATGGCGAGCTGGACAACAACGTGACACATCATCGTGGATGGCCAGTTATGAACTTAAAAACAAAAGTTTGAGTACTAGATTGACGCTGGTCAAAGTGGGAAGACAAACTTGGTCTTTGTGGCAAGATTAACCATAAATCTTGATGTTTCAGTGGTGAAAAATACACAATGAGTATTGCAGAATTTGATATTTAACTTGGCAAACAACAGTAAAAAACAATTTTTAGCCAACTTCTACTCGTCTTCAAAATGCCTACCTTTCGTAATAAAATTACTCTACGGTACTTTTCCAAGCTATATTTATTATCGCTATTATCGCGCGCGAACTACGAAGCCCAAACCCTCCGCAGTTTTCACTTTCTCAGGCCCATGGCGAGCATGGACGTCGACGACCCGCCGCCGCGCGTCGGTGGGGGCGGCGCGGACCCGCCCCGCATCCGGCGGCTGGAGGAATCGGTGGTGAACCGCATCGCCGCGGGGGAGGTGATCCAGCGGCCGTCGTCGGCGGTGAAGGAGCTCGTCGAGAACAGCCTCGACGCCGGCGCCTCCACCGTCTCGATCACAGTCAAGGACGGAGGACTCAAGCTCATACAGGTCTCCGACGACGGCCACGGCATCCGGGTATGCTCACTGAACCCTAAACCCTCAAACCCGCCACAGCTCCTGAACATTCGCTCCTCACTGTCGAATGGTTGCTGGACTGACCATGTGCCTTTCGTTGATACTGCTGCTTTCATGTGTCGGTTCATGTGTCTGTGTATGACCATTTGAGGAATTGACGAATTGCCAAGCATATGAACGGGGAAGGATTAGGAAATTTTTGTTCTGTGCTTCGATAAATTGAAAATGTTTTTACATTTTCACCAAAGTTTTCTTCTCTATCAATGAAATATAGCACGCAAATAATGTCACGAGAACAAAATGTGACGCACAGTTCTCTCTATTAAGCATTTCACGGCTGCAAATTCTAAAAAAAATTTGCGAGGACTTAATTTTATATGCTATGATGTACGGTATGCGACTACAGCTTAGGTTTGTTGCATTTGGTGGGGTCTGCTCCCTATTATAAGATCATTAATTAGTTTCTACTGAAGTATCAAGTGAAGAAGTATTTCTGTAACTAACTTATTTTCCTTTTGTAGTTTGAGGATTTGCCAATTTTGTGTGAAAGGCATACTACCTCGAAGTTATCTGCATATGAGGATTTACAGACAATAAAATCTATGGGGTTCAGAGGGGAGGCGTTGGCCAGCATGACTTATGTCGGCCATGTTACTGTGACAACGATAACAGAGGGCCAGCTCCACGGCTACCGGTTAGTTCATGAACAGTTCAAAAATCATGATTTTGCCGCATTCTGTATTTTCTGTTGATAAGTTTTGTCATGTCTTCTCCCCGCTGTCAGTGTTTCTTATAAAGATGGAGTAATGGAGAATGAGCCAAAACCCTGTGCTGCGGTTAAAGGAACTCAAGTCATGGTTAGTTTGCATGAAGTGTACCTCTTGTCTGCTTAATATTGTTGGATACACTTTGTAATTTTGATAAAATATAATTCTATGCAGGTCGAAAATTTATTTTACAATATGGTAGCTCGTAGAAAAACATTGCAGAACTCCAATGATGACTACCCCAAGATTGTTGACTTCATTAGTAGGTTTGCAGTCCATCATATCAACGTGAACTTCTCTTGCAGAAAGGTAAAGATCCCTGTATTTTTCCTTTTATATCATCAGCCATCCGATTGAATAGGGCGTCATTTGCTTCTTCTGTCACAGCATGGAGCCAATAGAGCAGATCTTCATAGTGCAAGCACCTCTTCTAGGCTGGATGCTATAAGGAATGTCTATGGGGCTTCTGTTGTTCGTGATCTGATGGAAATAGAGGTTTCATATGAGGATTCTGGAGATGCAGTCTTCAAGATGAATGGTTACATATCAAATGCAAATTATGTGGCAAAGAAGATCACGATGATCCTTTTCATAAATGGTAGATATGCATGAACAGCACTAGTGATCTTTTTTAGGTTTTATTTATATTTGGATTTTTTTGCTGCAAGATGTAGATAGTTATGTGATGTAATTTTTGTCAAAATTAGTCAAGTTGTGCACCTTTTTATTTGTATATGCATTATTTCTCTGTTTTATCATTTATGTGTCTTCATATTTACTCTTCAGATAGGCTCGTAGACTGCTCTTCTCTAAAGAGGGCAATTGAATTTGTGTACTCTGCAACATTGCCTCAAGCATCCAAACCCTTCATATACATGTCCATCAGTCTTCCACCAGAACATGTTGATGTCAATATACACCCAACCAAGAAAGAGGTACATTTGAAACATACTTCTAAGATTTATTCTGCTTCTGATATTCAAGCATATTTCTTTCATTTTTTCCTAACAGATGGTTCAATACTTTTCTGGATCTTTGGCTTTCAGGTGAGCCTCTTGAATCAAGAGCGTATTGTTGAAATGATTAAAAATACTATTGAGGAAAAGCTGAGGAGTTCGAACACCACAAGGATATTCCAAACTCAGGTGATTTGACTATTTAGCACTCTTATATCTTCATTGATGTTTACCTACCCGTACCATTTATACCCATCTTGTATGTATAGTGTTAACATTGGATATTATGTGGTGCTTTTGGTTTTGGGTGATAGCCTATCCATTTTGCCATATATCTATTTGATGGCATACTTGGGCACCATTGTTGGAAACATGACTTGTCATCAAGTGACCCTTGCCTAGACCTTGATTCAAGTCTCCCCTTTTATCTGATATATGGTTTTCTAAGGCATACGATTTGGCGTTAGTCAATGGTGTTCATTTTTTTTGTTATTTTTATAACATGCTTTCTTATACTTGAAAGTTGAAACATTGCGTGATGTATGTGCATATGTAGTTGAACTTTAATGTGTACTTCCCTGCCCATCGATGATGCTGTTCCATGTACATTGCAGGCGGTAAACCCCTCAGCACTTACTCAAGCTAACACGCAGAAGGAAAAGGGTACTGAGGTCAAAATGGCCTCTGGTATGTATAATATTGAAACTTATGTTGGACCATATCTCTTTAAGCTTAGAAGTGTTCCAGTGATACCCTATGCTGCCATGGTGCATTAGTTAATTATTTATTACTATTTGCTATCAAATTAGTAGTATCTGAAACCTCCATCGACCCAGCAAATCATCTCACTGTGACCATCTTGTACTGTAGGAATGAAATCTCAAAAGGTTCCTGTTAGCCAAATGGTCAGAACTGATCCGCGTGATCCATCAGGAAGGTTGCACACTTACTGGCACGGGCAATCTTCAAATATTGAAAAGAAATCTGACCTTGTTTCTGTAAGGTATGGTCCTAACTAGCAAACTGGCAACCATCTAGCGTTCTTTTTAGATTTTCTGCCACATTTGATTTGATCTTGTATTTGTTTCATTGCATTAAGTCTCCCTGACATGACCCGCTGAATTTTTATTTTTATTTTTATTTTACAAAGCACTTATTCTATGTCATTCATCATGTGAGGAACTTTATGTCTACATGCTGTTGCTTGCTTAGTTGCAAGTACTGTACTTTTATTAATTTCTACATTGGCTGCTCATTCAAAGATTCTACTTTTAGAAGCTAAAAGGGGCAATTTTTAGTTAATGTTTTCTGCAGCTGATTTTTCTTATTCAATGTTTATATTGTTCTACTAGAAATGTTGTAAGATCAAGGAGAAATCCAAAAGATGCTTGTGATTTATCCAGTCGTCATGAGCTTCTTACAGAAGTAGATTCTCACTGCCATCCTGGTGAGCTCATCTTACCTTTGATGACTGAAAGGAGTGCCATCTATTCTTTTCAAATGATGTTTTATCTATTGCTGACAGGTCTGTTAGAAGTTGTTAAGAATTGCACATATGTTGGATTGGCTGACGAAGTTTTCGCTTTGATACAGCACAATACTCGCTTATACCTAGTCAATGTTGTAAATGTTAGGTAAACTCTAGTGAATTACTATATCTCCCATCCTCTCCACATGATTACCGTCTTATCTCAGCTTATAACTTGCAATTTCTCAAATGAATCGTAGAAGGTGCCAGAAACCCAATCTCTCTACCCATAAACAGATAAAGTGCATGCATGACTACATAAAGCTGTTCAGGGTTTCGGACCACCATGCCAGACCATCATAAACCTTCTTGCTCATGCATGTAATATTCATCTGCAGGTTTTTTTTTTTAAAAAAATCCATATGCAAGCTTGCAACTATTGCCGACACTTCAAAGTATTGATATTTATTTATTTATTGGGACATTTTGGCATTTGCTTTTGTGTGCTATGTTCATTGTTCAATTTGCGGTGCAGTAAAGAACTCATGTACCAGCAAGCACTTTCTCGTTTTGGCAACTTCAATGCTATACAGCTTAGTGAACCAGCTCCTCTTCGGGAACTGCTGCTGATGGCACTGAAGGATGATGAACTAGTGGGTGATGAAAATGATGAGGAGAAACTGGAAATTGCAGAAGTAAGTTGTTTTCTGAATGGCTCAATTATCTGTTACTGTAGTAGGTGTCTAGGTGTGATGTTTGTATTTATTAATTCTTTCATTGCAGTTAAGTCCACCGACATCTTGTTGCATAGCTCCTTTGACGAACATAATATATATCTTTGCAGGTAAACTCTGAGATACTGAAAGAAAACGCCGAGATGATTAATGAGTACTTCTCTATTCATGTTGATAAAGATGGAAAGCTGACCAGGCTTCCAGTTGTCCTTGATCAGTACACCCCTGATATGGATCGTCTCCCAGAATTTGTGTTGACTCTAGGGAATGATGTAGGTTTTCTCGTATTACGTCATCAAGTTCGTCATATATGCTCATTTAAAGTCAAGCATAGTATTTGACTATTGACTCCCTGTTGAGATGGCAAGTAACTCATTTGTAAAGCTGTTTCAGTGTTTCAAATTTAAATGTTTTTTCAGGTGCATATAGCAGCTAAACATCCGAATATAATTTTTTTTAGAAAAGAAAACATGTTTCATTGTTTGAACCCCAAGATGTGTTGCTTCACAACATTTATTTAACTCTGCAATTGTAGTTCTCGAAATCCTGATTTCTTTTAACAATTACAATCTTACAATAGGTTACTTGGGATGATGAGAAAGAGTGCTTCAGGACGGTAGCTGCTGCTATTGGGAATTTTTATGCACTGCATCCTCCCATCCTTCCAAATCCATCTGGGAGTGGTATTCAGCTTTACAAGAAAAATAAAGATTGCATGGCAAGTGGTGAACATGTTGATAACGCAGGTGAGCTTGTTGGATATGTGTACTGTACAACAATTTACTCTGTATTTATGCTAGGACATAATCTAGATTTGGCGATTTGCCAAGGTTTACACTTTAGTTGATATGTGTTATCAAGATTATTGATCCTGGAGTTTTCTTCCCAGTCCACAACTCTGAAACCACTCAGATAACATGAGATGGAATTTAATGGCACAAAAATTTTCTGTGATATATGATGCTTGGGCTACATCTTTCATAGGCTCAATTGTAGCACTATATGCATGTCTTTTCATCATTATTAATTGGTATTGTTGCTAAGAAGTAAATTGCACCATAGGTGAGGATGATATTGATCAAGAACTACTCGCGGAAGCAGAAACAGCATGGTCCCAACGTGAGTGGACCATTCAGCATGTCTTGTTTCCTTCCATGCGACTTTTCCTGAAGCCCCCAAAGACAATGGCAACAGATGGAACATTTGTTCAGGTTTGTTTTTTGTGTTTCAAAGCATTTGGGAGCCTAGAGAGACCATTAGATATGGCCAGACCCCCAGATGCTGCACCTAGTTCCTTGGTTCTCACCAGCTTGGCATTAAATTGTTTAGCAAATCGGTAATATGGGCTCCCTATTTATAAATGCATACACTGCTATCGTCAGTTTCCAGAGTCCAGATTGTGGCATACTTCTGGAATTGAGAGCACTATCCCATATTCTAACCGTTGCATTGCCCTTGGCACAATCTTGAGGCATTTTGGAGGGTCAAGGCAGCACATTTACTAGTGGTTTTACATTTTCTTAAAATTGTTAGTAGCTGTAAATTAACTTTTGGACAGATCATAGTCCCCAGATTTTAACCATGCGCCCAATGGGTTACATTGTTTTGAGTAGATTGTCTTATTCTCTGTCAACAGGTAGCCAGAAGCTTTGAAATGAATTTTAGTGTCACCACTTGTGTATGATTCTCCTTTCCTCCCCGATGATAATAACAATGGCTGCTAATCTTTATTCTGTGTTGTTTCTAAACTTTGTATGCAGGTTGCTTCTTTGGAGAAACTTTACAAGATTTTTGAGAGATGTTAGCTCGCGCAAGTGACAGCTAACAAAGGCGAAGTAGCACCCAGATGAAACATTTTGCACTGTATATATTTTGTAAATTTGGTGTCGTAAATGTTCGAGTAGAAAACATCACGTGCGCTGTGATTCTGTGATGCTGTCAACTGCACGATCCTGTTGTTGGATGGGCTCGATTCTCTGACTTTCTGATGTGTTGGTACCTTGTTGACCTTGAAACTATCAGCTCTTGCTATGAGCCTTGTCTTATGGTGCATCCTA
>JAZFNS010020003.1:2412217-2431955 GCA_037127165.1 Alloteropsis angusta | reverse complement strand
ATTCAGCCATCAGGACATCATTCACTACAGAAGGTCGAAATAAATCGTGTGGATCTGAGGACTACCATGGTATTCTTGGATAGTGTTTACTGTTATGGATAGTTCTATTACATCTATCAGCATAATGGCTGATCACTTATTTTCTATTTTCAGTTAAGCTAAGGATCAAGTCATTTAACGTCCCAGAATTGTTTGTTGAGATCCCTGAAACTGCAACCATTGGTTCATTGAAGGTAACACTCGATCAGCATCTACAGGTTACTAAGTGATTATTCATGTGTTTATTTGTGCAGCATGATATTCCTTTTGTTGTAGGTGTTGTCAATAACTGTTATAGTATTATTGATGAATCTGCAAGACCGCAAGAGTTTATTTAACTCGATGAATTTATGCTTTTTTCCCAGTTGGTACAAAATATAGTAATACATAAATTACGCCCTCTAAATACTGGACTGGACAGCCATGTTAGATTTCTGCATTTTGAATATTAAAAAAATTATCGGAAGATTAAATAATGGGTCTTTGCTATAGTTCTAATTGGTACACTATGCAGAGCATTTTTCTAGCTGGAACTTTCTCCTTTCATTGCAGATAAACATAAGCTCGTCGTTAGTGTGCCCCAGTAACAATTTCATTTGTCTATAGAGAACTGTGATGGATGTTGTCACTAGTACAATGGAGGGTGGCCTAGGTGTTGGTGTTCTTCTTCAAGGAAAGATTATCCAAGATGACAGCAAGACACTGCGTCAAGCTGGGATATACCATGGTGAAAAACTAAATAACGTAGAGTTTACGCTCGAATGTGAACATCAGCAAGGTTCTTCGTCTAGAGTTCTAATACCAGAGGAGATGGATTTTGTCAGTGCAGATATTGTGGAGCCATTAGCTAGGTAGGTGACTTACAGTACAATTTTTTCTTGGTTGTAGCGATCGGAAAATATTGACAGTATGTAGCTTATATCTTCGTTTTAAGTGTTGATACCATGCACCAATTTTGCATATTTTTTATTATGTTTGTACTTTGTACTACAAATTCTGGAGCATTGCCAAACCTTTAGATCACGTGTGGAGCATCACCAAACCAAATCTAAGGACATGAGTACTCCATGTTTCCAGGATGAAGTATGAAGAGCCATTTCCTGGTGGCAACCAGCAGCCTATAAATGCATATCCAAACGGCCCTCTCGCTGGTTGTGTTCATCGTCCTGTTGAGATGGTCTCACAAGACACATCAGCAAGCTTGCAAGCCATACTCCCTGTTGCAGATTCAGACTTGAATGCTCTAGCCATTGTGCCTATTTGCAAGACCAGACGGTCTGAAATTGGGCAAAGGCGCACAAGGATGCCCTTCTCTCTCGGTGAGGTTAAGGCACTGGTGGAGGCCGTGGAACAGCTTGGGATTGGAAGGTCTGTCCCCTCTTTTTCTTTTCCGTTTCGGCCGATTCAAGTTTAGAGCAGATGGCCTGCTAACTCATGGGCTCTTGATCTTTTCCTGTTCAGGTGGAGAGATGTTAAAATGCATGCATTTGACGGTGCTGATCACAGGACCTATGTTGATCTTAAGGTGATTTTCTTGAACATAATATGTTGTTTGTTTACTATTCGTATTGAGCTGTCAATTAAAAAAACCAGAGCAAAGATAGTTGTTACATTCCATTTCAATGATCTGCCATAGCTATCTTTAATCTGTTTCTGTTCAATCGGGCGGACAAAATCAGTGGTTTTTTTTCCTAACATATTGCTGATATTGATGAACCAGGACAAGTGGAAGACTCTGGTGCACACAGCAAGCATATCCCCACAGCAGCGAAGAGGTAAGCCAGTTCCGCAAGAACTACTGGACCGTGTGCTCTCAGCGCAGGCCTACTGGTCCCAGCAGCAGGCAAAACTTCATGGCAGGGATGCTACTCCTGAGATTCGCCTTGCCTAGAAAAATAAAAACGCTGTGTCTAATGATAGAAACAAGGTAGAAGGGACGTGCAAAGGAATTGGATTAATTTGTGTGTTATTGCAATTTGCAAACTTACAACACTTTCTTATTTCTTTGGTCGCTGTCAGAAGCCAGAGGTTGTCTCTCCTCCGTGGATCAATAAGGGAGAGAACCTTGTTTGGCACTTGTAAATGATGTTGGCAGAGTGTTGGTCATGCTCGATTCTCACTATGCGCATGTTATCTTGCAAAAAGTTATGCTGAAACTGCAGGTACTACTGAAATAAGAGCATTGTGATTGACTTTGGATTCGTCAATTGTCATCGATCTCATCTGAGGCTAGTGACGATCTTTGGATGAAGGTGTTGGAAAGCTGCCTGGGCGAGGCAGCACATCTGAGAAAGAAGATGATGCTTACAAGCGGGTCCCACATGTCAGTACTCAGTAATAGAACAGGGGATGAGATGGCTAACATGAGGGGAAAAACATGAGAGGGTAGGATGGCAATCATGTAGAAACAATTGTAAGAATAGTTCCTTTCAAAAAAAATTTTTTTTTTGTAAGAATAGTTTTCGAAGAGGTGCCGTTTGCGAGGATTGCAATTAGGGGGTGTTTAGATAAGAGAAGTTAGTTAAATATCCTGGCGACGAGAGACTCCGGTCTCCGGCCGGCTCCGTCACCGGCTCGCCGCTGCGGCACAAAACTGGAGGTGGTGGTTCTGAGCAGAACAGGAGATGGTACGGTATGAATCTTGTGGGGCCTCTGTCTCGGGCCCCTTCCTCCGTCGCTTACTCCAGCCAAGCGCGCAGCCTCGCCCAAATCCTGCTTTCCGGTCTCGCCGGCGACCGCCTCCGCCGCCTACTCCCGGCTGCCCATGCCCGCGCCGTCGTAGGCCTCGGCGACCTGTTCCTCGCCAACCTTCTCCTCCGCGGTTACTCCAAGCTCGGCCTCCTCCACGACGCCCGCCGCCTGTTCGACGGAATGCTGCACCGGAATCTCGTCTCCTGGTCATCGGCCATCTCCATGTACGCGCAGCACGGCGGCGAGGACCAAGCACTTGTCCTCTTCGCAGAGTTCAGGAAATCCTCTGACGAGCTGCCCAACGAGTTCTTGCTTGCCAGCGTTCTGCGAGCCTGCACCCAGTCCAGGGCTGTTCCTTTCGGCAAGCAAGTGCATGGCACTGCCTTCAAGCTTGGCTTGGATGTTAATCTCTACGTTGGCACTGCCCTCATCAACCTGTATGCGAAGGCTGCCTGCATGGATTCGGCGATGCATGTGTTCCATGCCCTCCCTGCAAAGAACCCGGTCACTTGGACAGCAGTCATCACTGGTTACTCTCAGATTGGCCAGGGTGGGCTTGCCTTGGACATGTTTCAAAAGATGGGGGTTCAAGGTGTTCGGCCTGACAGGTTTGTGTTAGCAAGTGCTGTCAGTGCCTGTTCTGCTCTTATGTTCCTAGAGGGAGGAAGGCAAATACATGGTTACGCTTACCGAAGTGCAGCGGGTATGGATGCTTCTGTGATCAATGCGCTGATAGATCTTTATTGCAAGTGCTCCAGACCGTTAGTGGCTCGGAAGCTGTTTGATCGCACAAAGAACCACAATCTTGTGTCTTGGACAACAATGATCTCTGGTTACATGCAGAATTCACTTGATGCTGAAGCCATGGACATGTTCTGGCGGATGTGCCAGGCTGGATGGCAGCCAGATGTCTTTGCTTGTACAAGTATCTTGAATTCTTGTGGCTCATTGGAAGCTATATGGCAGGGAAGGCAGATACATGCCCATGCCATAAAGGCTAATCTGGAGACTGATGATTATGTCAAGAATGCTCTCATTGACATGTATGCTAAGTGTGATCATTTAACTGCTGCAAGAGCGGTATTTGATGCCTTGGCGCATGATGATGCAGTTTCTTACAATGCGATGATTGAAGGATATGCAAGGCAAGGTGATCTTACAGAAGCGCTTCATATATTCCGTAAAATGAGATATTGCTCCCTGAGGCCAAACCTATTGACCTTTGTTTCGCTCCTTGGGGTGTCATCATTTCAGTCGGCTATTGAATTGAGCAAGCAGATTCATGGTCTCATCATCAGATCAGGAACTTCAGTAGACCTATACGTGGGGAGTGCTCTAATTGATGCCTATTCAAAATGTTCCCTTGTGGATGATGCCAAGGCTGTATTTCTTATGATGCAAAACAGGGACATGGCCATCTGGAATACTATGATATTTGGCCACGCGCAGAATGAGCAAGGTGAAGAGGCAGTAAAACTCTTCAGCCAGCTTCGTGTATCTGGGGTATCACCTAATGAGTTCACATTTGTAGCGCTAGTAACTGTAGCAAGCAACTTGGCAAGCATGTTCCATGGGCAGCAGTTTCATGCCCAGATAATCAAAGCAGGCGCTGACAGTAATCCTCATGTTTCAAATGCTCTTATAGACATGTATGCAAAATGTGGCTTCATTAAAGAAGGATGGCTGTTGTTTGAGTCGACTTGTGGGAAAGATGTCATTTGTTGGAACTCCATGATTTCAACATATGCACAGCACGGTCATGCTGAAGAAGCCCTTAGAGTTTTCCAGCTGATGGGAGAGTCCAGAGTAGAACCAAACTACGTGACTTTTGTTGGTGTGATAGCAGCATGTGCTCATGCAGGTTTTGTGGATGAAGGTTTACACCATTTTAATTCTATGAAAACAAAGTATGGTATTGAACCGGGTGCTGAGCATTATGCTTCTGTGGTCAATCTTCTCGGTCGTTCAGGGAAATTGCATTCTGCTAAGGAGTTTATTGAAAGGATGCCAATCAAACCAACTGCAGCTGTTTGGAGGAGCTTGCTGAGTGCTTGCCGTCTCTTTGGTAACGTTGAAATTGGAAGGTATGCTGCTGAAATGGCACTCTTGGTAGATCCGACAGACAGTGGCCCTTATGTATTACTGTCAAATATTTATGCCTCCAAAGGGCTATGGACTGATGTGCGGAAGCTAAGACTGGGGATGGATTATGCTGGGTCAGTTAAGGAACCAGGTTATAGTTGGATTGAGGTGACGAAGGAGGTTCATACATTCATTGCAAGAGGGACGGAGCATCCACAGGCAGAATCGATATATGCAGTACTGGATGAACTGACAAGTCTACTGAAAGATTTTGGCTATCTCCCTGATACATCTGAATTTCCATTGCTTGGTGATAATGGTTAATGCTACTCAGTAGTCAGCAGTTACTTTCAAGAGATGAACTATTCTAATTCAGTATCTACTCAATATTGATTCTGATATGATGAGGCAGTGATACAGTGGTTTTAGAATGTTGACTTACAACTGCTCATTCCAAAACATCTGACTGATCACTACTTATTGACCAAGATGAGCATTAGAATGGATGATCATATACTCCGTAAAATGAGATATTCAGATCATCAGATATTAACTGGTCACTACTTATATGTTTACCATTGACTCCGATCTTTGAGATTTGTAACTGCATAAAACAGTTGTTGGCTGTCAAGNACAGCTTCACTGGCGTGCATGTGCAGATAGTGAAGTCAGCTGCTCTGGTAACAGCATCAGAATTTTGTTTTTAGAGAGAAGTTAATAATAATAAACTGATTCATTGACCAATAAGAAGCTATTGTTTACAACTATTTCATTGGCCAATAACTGAGATAAACCTATGCGTTATATTCTCCTTACTAATTGGTTCCCAGAGGAAAAAAAATGCTTAGCGAACTTCTTACTATTCNAGCTATCAGAAAAGTTTGCCATGAGATAACACACCAGACTCGGTTTTCTTTCTAACAAAATAGAAATAGAAATTTCTTACCATGGCCTTATTATTGCTTTCCTACATTAAATGTCGTGGACTGCTGATAGATACCTGTTTGCCATCACTTACATCAGCAGGTATACACATAACTTCTCTGACTGTTCTACCGTGACAATCCCTGGACATAATCTCCATGGAAAGGTCAAAACCTGTTATGTTGATGTAATGACTGAGGCACAGCTGCTATTATATATAACAGGGAAATATATAGGTGGGGTAATACTTGATTCATGAAAATGATATCATCTTTTCTCTTTTCAGTAATGCCAAGCACCTAGTCATTCAACGTGGTCTTGGTCCCAGATAATGCAGTGGTCAGTCATTCAAGGTAACCAATATGGTTTAATGTGGAGTTTGATCAGTGGCGCTACCCTCATTCTGGTATCCTGATGTTCAACCGCACGCCAAGTATGCTATTTTGAATTTTGTATCTGTCATTTCCCAACCCATTTTGATGATCAGGACAAAATGACAAATGCAAGAACCTGGTGCAGATTGCAAGTATATTGCCACTTCTTTGGTGACTTTTTTGACTTTATCCAAGCAAGTCTCTAGTCCCTGAAATTTCCATAGGAGGGATGTCTAAAGCAATCTAGCAGAACTGTGTATATTCCAAACTCACAATTTGTATATTCCAAACTCCCTTGGAATGAGCTCAAACTTTGGTGTATTTTAATATGACCCAATGCTTATAGATCCTGTTTATCTTATCATTCAGTTCATGTGCATTGTTGCTGGGCAGAACTGGGATGGTGATTTGCAACTTCTCGAGCATCATATTTTAACCACGCACACCTTTACGTATTTGGTTTACAACGAATCTTCGGGAAAGATACAGTTTTTCACATTGTATTTGTGGACCCTTCAAACATTTTGGCCAGGCAAATTTGTGCACTATGTCAACATGTAAAATTATGAGCTAGACTTGTAGAAGAGCACCTCAAAGGTTCAAACATGCTTACAATACCAAGATTATTAATGATATTAGGTAATGCAAAATTACAAACAGAGAACTGAGAGGTACTGTGGGAGTCTTAGATACAAATGCCAAGCGACAGGCAACATTGAACGGCATTGCCTGTGTGTCAACAGAGGGATTCAAAAGTTCATATTTGACGCCTGATCAGATCATCTGCCACACAAAGGTGCTTTACTGTACAGATCTCCAACGGCCCATTGCTGTTGAGAGAACAGGAAGTTGGAGTTCTCCACTCCTCCAAGATGGATCATGGATCTCCCTGCGTCTATCTAGTATTCTAGTGTACATCCCACCGCCCGCTAGTAAGTTTGCCGTGCCGCAGATGAATTTGCAACACCAGAGCCAGCCGTCTGACGGTAACTTTAGCAGTGTTCCTACAATCAATACCCGTGTCGATTTAGTTATTATTACTGAATACTGCATTGCTTTTTTTACGAACTAAATAATCATTGCATGCTAGCCATATATTCACAGGGAGGATAGGATGTACTCACAATTATTCGTGGGGAACAGCGGATGCTAGATACCATGGAACCAGGGGATGTCACTGATCGGGATGCTAGTCCTTTCTTGGTAGGAATTTCCTGATTCTTTGAATGACTCGGAGTATGCCTTTGATTGGTGTTATTTTCACTTCTGGAATCAAGTGATAAGGCTGAGAGTGATGAAGATGTTATGGATGACATGTCAGGGCAAAATGAGACTGCCGAAAGATTTCCTGCACAAAGGACAACCGCAACTCTGAATATACAATATAAAGCTGGTTGGTGCATCTACAAAACAAGTATTCGCATAAGTTCATAAGACGTATAAAAATAAAAACAACTACCACAAACCATGGTCAATACTCCTGAACCTGGAACCTTTGTCATGATTGAAGTTCCAATAATATAGACATTCTTTTCTGAAACAGAACAGGCAATGAGAATATCATGAAGTACCGCTGATTGTAGCAATCTGGAACCTCTCTCGCATGGTCCTCACAAATCTGTACAGATCATTGCTGCAGTTTAGATCCTTCACCAATTCTTTGGAGCCATCCACAAAGGGGACACACTGTACTACTGTTATCAACAAGAGATAGAACTTCAACATCGATGCGCAAATGTAAATCACTAAAAAGTATCAGAACATTCAGCTAAGGAACTCGCAACTCACAGATGTATCTTTCTTCAATAAGCTTTATGCAAAAAGAATACTCCTTGTCAGGGCTTTCAACATCGATTTTGCTGAACACAAATTTCACCCCTTGCAGAAAGCTATTTGTCAGACGCTATTGCATCAATCTAATATACTAATTAACCATACCACTAAAATTTCCATTACCTTCCCCTCCAACAACTCGAAAACCAAGAAAATTATTGTACCACATGATAGCTTTCTCTAGGTTGCTATCCCCTTTTGCATCGATCTCACCTTCAAGGGATTCAACAGCTGCCATCGAATCAAGAATAATTAAGGCATATAGGTTTCAGATTATGCCTATCACAGGAAAATGTTCAAAACAAAAGAATCAAGTGCACAATAACAGAGATAAAGTGCATACAAAAAAGCAAACCTAGATTTTTAGAAGCATGAGAGTAATGATCTCATTTGGATCTAAGAGGTCAATAGAACACCTCAAACTGGACTTTTGTAATTGTAAAGCGCTACTGATTGTGTGTTTAGTTTAGAACAATATATGCCATATCTAATTGTTCAACAGAGCATTGATGTAAATAAGAAAAACAGGGGCTTCATTAACAAAAAAAAAACCCTTCATAAATTCTTAAAAAAAAATCCCAGTGTCGTATACACTCCTAAAAAATAGCCAAAGACTGCAATATATGGATTGAAAACACTATGCCATGAAAATTGAATGCCACAAATGGTACCTAGTTCATTTTATAATCAAGAAGTACAAATTACCTTGGAATTGGTTTGATATGTCTTTCACATATTCATCTCTTCTAGCCCTCTGATCCATGACCAATTTTCTGAGCTGCTCATTTGTTGCAGTAGTGTTCAAAATTGACTCGCCCATGAGCTTGTGTTTTGACCTTTTGTTTGTTTGGACTGCGGTGCAGGAAAATTCCATGAGATGCGATGGACAATGTAACAAGGTGGCTAGTATGNGGACGAAGCAGTAGGAAGAAAAGAGAATTTGCGCAGAGGAACAGAATTGAACNTAAGAAGGCAGACAATGGGCAAACAAATAATTAGGCCATGCAGCATAGCATTGGCATCTATAACAAAAAAAGTTACAAAAGGCAGTGCAAAATAGATGATGATACATTTGGGTATCACATAGTCAACCCGACTGAGAAGCGCATGGTAATGAGGAAATGCTTGTGCTCACCGGAGAGGGCTTGTGCAAGATCTGCTTCTAATTTCCGGAGCTCTTGTTTTAGCTCATTGAGTTGTGCTGAAATAGTTGGAAAAAAGACAGAGAAGAGTAAATTGGTTGTCAAGATTATCAGCTAAAACAAAAATACATAATAGTAGTGTTGTATTGAGAAGGAACCAAAGACATTCTCAGATGGGTGATATTAGTATCAGCGCGCTTGAAGTGAGCAACGGCCTCCTAGGCATGGCATCTTTAGCAAGTACTAATGCGTCGCTGGGAGGCGCTTGGATCTGGCACCGGGATCTGAGTGCACGGCATCTCTATTCTACACCATAGATTGCGACTGGAACGAACGAGAAGAAAAAAACAGCAGAGAAGGGAGAGATTGGATTGGCATGCCTCGGTTGGAGACGGTTTGGTTGGAGACGGAGCGCGCTGAGAGGAGGGCGGCGCTGAAGGCGGCGGCGGTTGCAGCTGCGCGCTCCCGGGATTGGGCGATCCGGCGCTGGATGGAAGCGCGTTGATCCTGCATCCTCCGGCGCAGATCGAGCGCGGCCGCCGCCATGGTGGTGGCCGGAAGCGGCGGAGGGAGTGGAGTTTGAAATTGAAGTATCCTTTCTTCCTTCCCGTGCAAGCTCCCCACCCCACCAACTACTACAACCAGGACTCTCGTCTCTTGGGCTGGGCTTTGTCAAAGAAACAATACGGCCCATTGAGGCCCACGAGTAAAGAGGCCTATCTCTCTCTGTCTCTCTCTTCCAAGACAAGTTCCAATTACAGCTGTGTATCCAGATGACAGGCTTCAAAAAAAAAAAAAAAAAAGAAGTTCCAACTCCTTCCTCCTCCGGTTCCGGCGAGATCCAGCCGGCGGGCGAGATCCACCGACCAGCTCCGCCTGCAAAGGATGTTCGGCCTCCAGGCGAGCGGTGCTGCGGCCTCGTGGGTGGTCGGCCGCATGGGCACGGACGCGCACCTCTACGATGACCCCCACGACGCCTCCATCCCCGCGCTCCTCGACTCCCGCTTCGACGCCGACAAGGTCGACGCCCTCAAGCGCCTCCTCGCCCTCATCGCCCAGGGAGTTGACGTAGCCCACCTCTTCCCCCAGGTAATCCCATCTTCCTCCTGCTCTCAATTCAGTCCACTTCAGTTCAATTCAATTCACCCCCCACGAATCAAACCAATGAGTGCTCTCAATTCAGTCCACTTCAGTTCAATTCAATTCACCCCCCACGAATCAAATCAATGAGTGCAGGTCGTCAAGAACGTCGCTTCGCAGTCGCTCCAGGTCAAGAAGCTCGTCTACCTCTACCTCCTCCACTACGCCGACAAGTGTGTAATCATTCATTCCATGTGTGCATCGCATCGGCCACTAACCACTAGTACATACGCTCCACTAATCCTCTCTCGCTGTCTTCTTTGCTCCAGGCGCCAAAACGAAGCCCTGCTTTCCATCAACATTTTCCAGAAGGATTTAGCAGATATAAACCCACTGGTCAGGGCTTGGGCCCTGCGCACCATGGCTGGCATTAGACTACATGTCGTTGCTCCACTCGTGCTGCTTGCTGTCAAGAAATGCGCCAGGGATCCGTCCCCATATGTTAGAAAGTGTGCTGCCTATGCACTTTCTAAGCTCTGCGACCTGCTTCCAGATCAAGCCATGGCCCTGGAAGAGGTTTGTGTTCTAGTAATCCCTTCTTCCTTGTGCAACTAGTTACTCTACATATCATGCTCTGCCACTGTTTGTTGTTGCAGATTGTGGACATCTTGTTCCACGACAATTCCCCTGCCGTAGTGGGAGCTGCCGCAGTTGCATTTAACTCTGTCTGTCCAAGCTGTTTACCATTGGTGTCAAAGCATTTCCGGAGGCTTTGTGAGACACTCCCTGATATTGAGGAATGGGCTCAGATTATTCTTAGCGACATCCTCCTACGATATGTAATAGCTAGACATGGCTTGGTTAAGGATTCTTTGCTCTCCGCTTCAACGGACATTCAGGGCATCACGGGGTCAGATCCTGTTGCTAGCATGCCCACCCAACCTGATTCTGTTGGCAATGGGGTTTCTGGTACTATATCAAACATCATGCTATTCCGGCACTACATCGAAGAATATTCAGCTATCCCTGATAGAGAAGGCAATGACTTGAGTTCTTCATCTGCCACCACTAACAGCAACGATGATGTTGCAATTCTTTTGAAGTGCACATCGCCTCTTCTATGGAGTAGGAATATCGGAGTCATACTTGCAGCGGCAAGTGTGCATTGGATCATGGCTCCTGTTGGGGACATGAAGAGAATCGTTGGCCCGATTTTGTTTTCTCTGCGGTCATCTCCTGATGCAGCATATGTGGTACTTCTTAGATACTTCCTTTCTTGGTGGTGGCTATCTCAAATTGTAGTGCCGTATTCTATCAGTTCATTGATAGGACTTTGCTTGATTCAGAATAATCACTTGGTCAGATACTAAGTTTTGGTTCATTTTGCTCTCACAACCTCGGCAGTTGGCCCACCGTACCCCGTAATAAGATGTCTTTTTTGTTTCTCCATGCACGAAAGGTGTTTTAAGGTCAAATTTTGTGGGGTGACAGTGAACATCGTAAATTATGTTTAAAAACTATGATATAATTTTCTGTACTTAAATTTTATTCAAGTTTTGATTAATTTATTATGAGATGTCCTAGCCTACTAAAATGCTATTGAAAAATGATAATATATTTTTTTCTAACATAAGCTATGGTGTCGACTATCACGCTGCAAACTTTGAATTTAAAACTCTATTTTGCGTAGAGAAACAAAAACGACAAAAAATTATTAAGGGGTAAGTTGAACCAATTGACATAGTTGTGGGGTAATTTGAATCAAAAAATTGTTCAGGGGGATATCCTGACTTTGGCTATAGTTGAGGGGGCAATTTATACTTTTTTTTTGAAACTCAGCAAATGCAAACACACACAACTTTGCATTAGGTGAGGCTAGAAAATTTGAACATCGAGTGTTTCCCGCAGTGCTTTGAACATCAAGTTCTTTCTTGGCTTACAAGAGTTTGATAGTTTTTATCCTGCAGCTTCTCACTTTGACCTGAGCTCTCCTATTCTTCTGCTCTTGCAGATGCTTGGCAACATACTGGTTTTTGCAAAGACGATGCCATCATTGTTTGCCCCATTTTATGAGGACTTCTTTATAAATGCGTCAGACCCATACCAGACAAGGGCTTTGAAGCTTGAAATACTGACCACTATTGTCACCGAGTCATCCATTCTAGCCATTTTTGAAGAATTTCAGGTAATTTTGTGTACCTGCACTAAACGATATATCTGTTGAGTTCTCTTCGGCATGCCACATGAAATTTATAGTTTAACTTTTGCTAAATTTTAATATCACATAGTGATAATACATACTTGCAGCATCATTTTTAAGGACATGTTAGCTCTGTTAGTTCCGTTCTGTACACGATTAAAAAACTTGACCTGAGGGATAGATGTCCTTCTGATTTCGTCTTAAAGAAGAGTACCTTGGCTTCAAACCCGGCCCAGGGGTTTCATCTACCCCCAGAGTTCATTACTCTCCCATTGTGCCGTGAGAAGCTTTGGTCGTTCTATCTATGATCCATGCATGGTTCTGGGAATTCTCCGCTGCTCCGTGCTTTGCTTGATGTCAAGTTCTCTAAAAAGCACTCTTGGGGATTGCCCAGGCAACAGCTTGTAGAGTCAACTTAGCAAGATTTAAGTATTGTTGTCCACCTGCAACTTGGTGAAGAATTTCAAGTTTAGGCAAAGTGGTGAATACTTGTTTGTTATTCTGTTAATGCATGTTTCTGGTATTTTGTTTTTGCTGCCAGGATTACATTAAAGACCCAGATAGGAAATTTGTAGCAGATACTGTTGCAGCTATTGCGTTGTGCGCCCAGAAGGTTCCCTCTATTGCCACTGCTTGTCTTGAGGGACTTTTGGCCCTTGTATTTTATGGTAACAATTTTCATCCATGAATATTTTGAAGATAATTCATTCTTCTTTGAATCGATATTTATTTTGATCGTTACAGAATCTTCTATCAGTAACTCAGTTCACTTTGATGGAGAAGATGCTGTTCTGGTTCAAGCAATCTTGTCAATAAAAGCAATAGTGAAAATGGATCCAGTATCCTACGAAAAGGTACTATTTTGTTTTTATATATAGATAACTGAAATTTGTAATGCACCACTTCAATTTTTTCTTTTGACCAAGAATTTTTTTTTCACACCCCAGCTAAACCCAGGTTTTACCCATGTCTCTGATTCTTTTTACTTTCCATTTCATGAAACGAGCGCCTGATGTGCTTCTTTCTGCGTGAGCTTGGTTACCTGACTTTTAGTTTTTATTTTATTTTATCATTCATTATAGGGGCTCAGGAACTTATTGCCTCATGTCCATTTGATCACTGCATTTTAGCTGTCCTTGTAATGCTCATCCAAATATCCAATAGAATATTCTTAGATGTGTCTATTGTCTTGGTTGTGCCATCCGACTAATGCTTCAGTTCTGAGATCATCTTGTGTGAACAATAGGTCAACACCTTAATGAGCTTTAACTATAATCATCATTTGATAACCTACTCAAATGTGAAGGACCTGTAAAAATTTTAAAATCAGATTGTTTTGTATATAGTTCTTTAATTTGTTTAATAATCGCCTTTTGTAGGCATGCTGTTATATTGAATCATTGTTAGAATTGTATGCAACAATAAATACAGAATATTTATCACACTATCGGCTATTGTTTGAATTCATTTCCAATCTTGACAATTAATTTGGTGCCCTCACTAATTCTTGTACAGAAGAGATATCGGTTCTTTTTTCCCTTCTTAATGTTGTTGGCTTCTGTTGGGTTTCAACTCTAGCCTACTCCGATTTGCTTGGGGCCGAAAGGCTTTGTTTTTGTTGTTGCTGTTAATGTTGTGATCTTGCATCTTTGCTAAATTACTTTTATGCAGGTAATTGTCCGTTTGGTGCGCAGTATGGACAAAATTAAGGAGCCTGCAGCACGGTCCTGGATTATTTGGATGTTTGGAGAGTATAACTTCATGGGAGATCTCATCCCAAAGATAGTTCCTGCTGTTCTTAAGTATCTTGCATGGTCTTTCACTGCTGATGCGATCGAAACAAAGCTTCAAATACTAAATGCTTCTGCTAAGGTATACCCTAAATTGAGATTCCAGCACTTGTGGGTGATTGTTAATAGTTTACCTTTTTCAGGTTATGATTCATTGCCCAGAAGAACACGCAGAAGAACTTCAAAGGATAGTTGCATATGTCATCGAGTTGGCTACATATGACTTGAATTATGATGTCCGTGATCGTGCTCGTTTACTTTCAAGACTTTTGCCGTGCTATATGACTCACCTAGGACCCTCAGATCAACCTCAGAATGATGATATTTGTAAAGAGCTATCCGACCATATATTTGGTAGAAAGTTGCAGCCAACATCTCCTTCAGTAAGCAACTATCGCATATATCTTCCAGGTTCCCTTTCGCAGGTTGTTCTTCATGCTGCTCCTGGTTATGCACCACTTCCTAAGCCTCAAAGTATGGAATTAAGCCATAATAAGATCATGGAACCAATCAGAGGCACAGCCAAACGTTCTGGAAGTAATAATTCTGATGCTGAATCTGGATCTTCAAACTATGAAAGCAGCTCTGTTTATGATTCAGAGAGTGAAGGTGGTGACTTATCGGATGGGGATTCCGATGGCTCCCTTCATCATCAAGATAACCAGGATGCCCCACTGGTACACATATATGATGCTAGTATACAGGAAGGTCAGACAGGTCAAAATGCTGACGAAAATTTGGCAGATCTGATCTCCACTGATTTGACTGAGTTGATGTCTAAGTCGGCCTTGGAATCATGGCTTGATGAGGCTCCTGCTGCGCCACCTGTTCAGAATACGTCACAGGCATCATTTGCCAGAGTTGCTTTTACCGATCGCAGCTTCGAGCGAAAACCTAAATTACATACACTGTTGGACTCATCTGACAGTAATGGCTTAAGTGTTCTATATGCCTTCTCATCTGAGATTTCGCCCAGATCAGGCATGCTAATATGCGTAGACTTATATTTGGAGAATGTTACTACACAGCAGCTGACAGACATAACCATTAAATCTGAAGAGGCTTCTAGCAGCATGGATTCTACTGGCCAAACATTAGAAGGATCTGTGAGGTACCTACCATCTTCATTTTTAATCCAATTGTTTCTGTGGCAGCATTCATATGACCAGATGCTTTTATGGCTTTATTTTATTGGTTTGTTTATCTTTTTACCTGCAGTGTCCCCACTATTGCTCCTGTGGAAGAGATACGTTCATTGGCTCCGCAACAAACAGCAAAGATGGTTCTTGAGGTCCATTTCCATCACCATCTCTTGCCCCTAAAACTGTATGTGTTTTGCAATGGGAAAAGGCATCCGGCAAAGCTTCACCCAGATATTGCTTATTTTGTTCGGCCACTACCTATGGACCTAAATGTTTTCCTATGCAAGGAAAACCAGTTGAGGGGGGTGTTTGAGTATGCTAGGAGGTCAGTGAAGTTGCACCTCTGTTTAACATGAACTTAGGTTCCCCGCTGTTGATGATATGTGCTGGAACTAATCTGATGTAAATTGCAACAGGTGTACATTCAAAGATCATCTTGAGAAGCTAGAGCACAGTGATAAGAACCTTAAAGTAGCCCAGAGTGTTGCATCAAAAATACTGAGCAATGCCAATGTTCATCTTGTTTCAATGGATATGCCAGTGACCTTCAATGTTGATGATGCATCTGGCTTATGCTGGAGATTCAGCGGTGAAATCCCAAGCTCCTCAAAAGCTTGCCTAATTACGATTCTTGCAGAAGGGCATGCCTCAGGACCACTAAATCTTACCGCTAAGGTGAATTCTGAAGATACAGTGTTTGCCCTGAACCTCCTGAACAGAATTGTGGCAATCATAGAGTGAGACATCAACTTTCAGCTTTTGAAATTTCAATTTTAAGTTCCAGTGTCGGTACAGTAAAATATTATACATTATCTGCAAATACGAAGTGAATAGTAGCGCAACAAGACTAGCATGGCTACTGAGGATTGCAATTCATGACATCCAATGTAAGCTGTCTGTCTACATGATTTGGTGGTGCACAACACGATGTTCCAATGTAAGTTGTCTGTCTACATGATTTGGTGGGGCACAAATAATTTGCTTGACTAGTTACAACACCTCTTTCACAGTTAAACAAACCTCACGTGCCTGAAACCATGCCTGAAAAGGCTTAAAAATGCCACAATCTACACGCACTCCTATCTTGCATCAAGCAGGTACGAGGCTGGGCTCTGAGGAGCTTGAAGATTCAAGCAGCGGATTCTTCTGGAATTCGTTTCTCAGCTGACCACAGGCTGCATTGGCATCTAGTCCCCGGGTCTGTCGAACACTGACAGTTATCTTCCGTGCTTCTAATGCATCAACAAACGCTTGAACCTGTGCAGTTTGCCAACATAAACATCAATAACTCATTTTGAAAAAAAAAAGTTTCATTGAAAAGGTGTTCCACCTAAGACTGTACCACTTTTCTGTATGGCCTCTTGTATTCAGAGCCTTCAATTGGGTTATATGGAATTAGGTTCACATGATAACCACCTCCACATGTACGAAGCAGTTCAGCAAGTTCTTCAGCGTGCTCCTTTTCATCATTGATCCCAGCTAGTCACAAAATTTACCTCACCCAATTAAGTATGGAAAAGGGTACATAATAGATAAAACATCAAATGGAATTCAACAATATTTTCTCCAGAAACAGAGATAACAGTGTGAAGGCATGGTCAGAGCACCTAGCAGAGTGTACTCGAAGGATACCCTGCGTCCAGTTTCGAGGAAGTAACTCTTGCAGTCATCCATTAGAGCCCCCAAGGGGTAAGACTTCGCGCTTGGAACAATTGTTTCCCGCAGCTTCTGATTTGGGGCATGCAGGCTGATTTATGATACGAGTATAAGACAAACTGGTGAGCATGAAATTACAGAAAATAGTGCTGCATGCTTCCCTAGCCCTATGTATTTCAGAATGCATTGTTCAGCTAAAACTCTGGTGCCGAAACTTTCTGTCAAATAAAATTGGCTTCAGAATTTAGACAATGCTAGCTGGGAAGAGTTTTCCAAGGACAAATTGTTCATTGACAATGCGTCATGGCAAATGCAAGCACAAACTCAAGCCAGGTTTAGATTCTTAATAGTGTACCTCACTGCCAGTGTTGACTGAAGCTTGTGAGATGCTAGCATTTTTATTGTATTAGGAACACCTACTGTGGAGATTGTCATCATCCTTTGCCCAATTTTCAGTTCCTGAAAGTAGAAAATTATACGTCGACAATACAGAAGGAATACCAGCTTCTTACTGTAAGGTATGCAAAGCGGTCTGCATTATGACATTGGACAGAGGCGCAGATCGAGCAGAAGGAAGACAGCCTAGTTACTTGTCAGCAGACCTTATTGAAACATCGGTGTGCTTCTAGAACTGACTTGAGGTTCAACATGGGCTCACCCATCCCCATGAACACAACATTTGTCACCCTGTGTTTGAACGTTTCCTCAATGGCCAGCACCTGCAATGCCGGCCGGAGTATTAATCTCGCATGCAGCAACATCACATTTGAAGATAAGGAGGGACAAAGCTAGAGAGAACCTGTTCGACAATCTCATGTGGTCGAAGGTTCCTAGCGAACCCTCCCTTACCCGTGGCACAAAATGAGCAACGCAAGGGGCAGCCGACCTGCATATATGTGCATTACAAGTGTCAAAAGCACGAAGCATTCACACGCACAGTTCAAACAATAACGCCCACTCCCAGTAATGGATGTTTCAGCACCTGTGATGAAACACAGGCAGTGAGCCTAGAAGAGCCTTTGTTGTCATCATCGACAGGAATCCCTACTGTCTCGATCAACCGGTTATCCTCCAACTTGAGAAGTATCTAAAGGACCAAGAGAAGAGTGATGAGGCTCCCTCCAACTTGATTACTATTGATTGAATAATATTGGCACAGGTTAACTGATTGATTACTACTCCAGTGTGGAGGTACCTTGGTTGTGCCATCGGAGGCAGTGACGGCATGGTGCACCGGCGAGCGGCCAACGCTCCAGCCAGCACCGACCAAGGCCTCACGGAACGCCTTGGGCACTGCGCAACAAGAGGCGGTCGGTTGTTTCAGGGAAGCAAAAGAACAAACAGGTGGCATGCTCTCTGCACGAGCACGTACCATGGCTGAATTCTTGGATTTGCTTGGCCCTGGACTTGTAGAGGAGGTCGTGCAGCTGCTTCCCCCTGTAGCTTTGCTGCGCAAGCAGACGGTGAGTAAAGGGCTAGGGCTGCGGCTGCGCAAGTGGTCGGTCGACAAGAGATGGGTGGGCTACCTGGCCGAGGTCGAGGGCTAGCTGACGGAGCTCAGGCTCGGAGAGGCCGAGCAGCGCGCGGCGGGAACCATAATTGGGCGGCGCGGCGGCGGCGGCGGCGGAGGCGGTGGCGCGCGCGCGGATGGCGCGGGCAAGAGGGGCTGCGCGGACGTGCGGCGGCGCGGCAGCCATTTCCTTTCCGCTTCCTCTTCCTCTCGGTTATCCAATTGGAGAATGGAGATGGAGGGATGGCTACGGGGCCGGGCTGGGCCTATATATCCCTTACTGTTCTGGGCATGGGCTGGGCCTATATTTCCTTTACCTAGGCTCTGTTCGGCTGTGTAATCCTCAGTTTACGGGCGGACAATGGCGGTGGACAGACACACCGGCAGACACCGTGCCAAATCCTCAGCTTCGCCTTCTTTATACTATGCCAGGTGGATCGGACCCTGCCATTCCTGACTGTTACCGTGTCACGTCTTTTTCTACCTTACCTTGCAGCGTGCCAAATAGGTTTGACACTTTCCGCCAATGCGGGTATTAGTAAAGAGCTAAGCCGTTTGTTTTGCTAGGCCGTGCAGCAGCAAAATGTTGCTCTATTTGGTTTTGTCGCAGTGACATTGTCTTTGAGAAGAAAACCTAATCATCTCCTTTACTTTACAGGTCATGTTCTCAGTTATTCACTGGTTTCGTATAGTAGCTACCTACATAAGCTAGCAACACAGATCTTAGTTAGTACACCATATCAGCGTTTCGGACAGGCGGCCAAGCAGTTTCTTATACGGGCATATGAGTGGCAGTCAGGCCGGTGGCCAAAGAGTATTTTATACGGGCATATGATTGTCTTTATTAGTATGACATTCTTTATGTTTTGCTTATTATTTAAGGTCGTGTGCATCCTGGTTATGAAGAAGACCAAAATGTTTCAAGATTTCATATCAACTCGATGTAACGATCTTGATTAACAAAATCTTCTAAAAAATACCTCACATTTTAGACCCGGTAACCTATAAAATTAAAAAAAATCTCCGAGTATGCAATGATGGAATGACTACCCATAGACCATTCGGAAAGGAGTCTGTCCCTTCGGTCTTATATGTTAGGGCGTGTTTGGATCCGCTCCGCTCCACGTTTTTTGGCTCCGCTCCAACAATTCCAAGCCAAACACTAAGAGCTCCATGTTTTGCAGATCCACGAAAAAGGTGAATCTGGAGACCAACTCCACGTTTTTTGTGAAGCTCCTCAAGAGGTGCTCCACGTTTTACAACTCCACGGTGGAT
>JAZFNS010020003.1:2378729-2391368 GCA_037127165.1 Alloteropsis angusta | reverse complement strand
TCGCCGGCGGCGGCTCCGGCGACCATTTTGAGTGGGGTTTGTTGCTATGGGTTCCTAGAGATGTAGGGAACACATTCCTACTCATGGATTCGACATGCATTAGGGTTTCAAAGCTCTAGGTCATACATGGTGATTTCTACCTAAAAGGGGCAAGAACTCAAATCCCATTACAATGTCCATGGATCGGGGATGGGGGAAGCTCACCGGCAACAAGTACAACTCCGGTGAGGTGCCACGAGTTAGTGTAGGGTGGCCTTGGTGAAGCTTGACCTCGGGCTTGGCTTGAAGCTTGAAGGAGAGGAAGTAGATGGAAGAAGAAAGCTTGGGGGAAGCTTCCTTGCTCCAATCTTCAAGGAAGGAGAAGGTCGTGGTGCTCCGGCGAAGCTCCGGCGAAACTCCGGCGAAGCTCCGGCGAGGTAGGGCTACAATGGTGGTGGAAATCTTGGGGGAGAGATCTCCCTTGCTTGAGAGTAGAGAGAGAGAGCTAGAGTTGGAGTGGANGAAGAGAGAGAGGGAGGCTTGCTGTCCAGGAAAGGTAAGGGGGCGGGCTGACGCGCGGGCCCCGCAGGGGACGCGTGGCGCGCGAGTGCTGCGCTCGCGACACGCATGACACGCACGGGCGGACCGTCCGGCCTAGCAGGGGCGGACCGTCCGCCTCACACAATTGGCACGTNGAAGAGAGAGAGGGAGGCTTGCTGTCCAGGAAAGGTAAGGGGGCGGGCTGACGCGCGGGCCCCGCGGGGGACGCGTGGCGCGCGAATGCTGCGCTCGCGACACGCATGACACGCACGGGCGGACCGTCCGGCCTAGCAGGGGCGGACCGTCCGCCTCACACAATTGGCACGTGCGGGGCTGTTACAATNACACACACACACACACACACACACACACACACACACACACACACACACAACTACAGTGCAAGCCGTTTAATCTATCGTTTAAACTGTTTAAACACTAAATGGAGGGCGACCGACTGTGTAGCGTTTAGCATTTAGGATAACACTGGCTTGAAGAATAATGCAAACGTTAAGACCCTGTTTGGAATGCTGGATTTTTTTCCCGTTTCTGCATTTTTCCTGTGAAATTGAACTATTTTCTGTGAAATTCCTGCGTGATTTCTATGAAATTCTTGTTCCATACAGGCCCTAAGAAATAATGACAGATAGCAGTAGGGAGACATGTCCCCGGCGCGCTCAAGGAAACATATGTTGGATTAGCCAGACGCCAACAAGCACGAGGCAGTGGAGGTTGGGCTGGTGGCAAGTGCGAGGGGCGGAAGTGCGAGAGCTGGTGAGTGCGAGAGGCGTCACATGAGCGACAAAGGACACCAAATGTGAATTGCAAACACACCGATCAGTTATAGCTTTTATCTAGAAGTATTCTTCTAAGGTTTATCCTCATGGAACAAGTGGGATTATGGTCTATCTAAGCACTAATTAAAATAACCGGCACACAGAATTGTGTAGCAAATGTAGACTGGAACTCAAATGAGGTGAAGGTTGCGAACAAGATAAAAGAGACGTTCTTCCTAGGGATCTGGATCACTTGCATAAGAAACCAACGCCAACCCGGTACTGATCTAAAGTTTATCAGAGAAATGTGCATGTTCTCAACCTTTTTCCTCAAGCTTTGCCCAGCTTTGGCCAGTATCAACTGTCAATTGTTAACAGCGTTGCGTTCTTAATGTAGCTCACTTTGTTGGGGACGTTGTTGCGACCGCCAAACCCATTTGGTTTTGCCAAGTGAAGAATTGGTCTGCTCCTCTGTGGACAGACGGGAAGATGGCGGCGTTGGCGTCTCTCACTCCTCCCCGAGGCATTGTTAGGCTATATGTGATGTGTGTGCGTTCATGGTGTTCTTTTTTCAGTAGGTCTCATGCGTCTTAGAGGGTGTTCAGTTGCATGAAGTTTGCAAAATTTTTATTTACTGGAAAGTGCCTGTGAGAGGAAACACGTTTTCCAATGTATATTTTTTTTAAAAAAAACTTTGAGAACTCGGTGGTGGTGGGGTGGTTCCTTTTATATGTTCTTTTTCCTGGTGTTGGTCGTTGGTGTTATCCTTGAAACTGTGCGCTTTGAGATCTCTTTTAATTCTCTTCGTTGTAATTCTCTTCTTCTTAACAAAAAACGTGCTATGCAAACAACTTAGTCATACGTGCATTTGCCTACTATCTGCCAAACAAATACAGGACACTCCAGGCCAAAATTGGGGTCTTGAATATAAAATGAGCATACTCGAGAGAACAAGAAGCTTGCGAACTTGTGTGTTCCCCGACAAGTTCAATGCCGGAGAATCGTTGCCAAACTTCCTCCATTGTGGTCGAATTTTGCCAACTGAAGAGCACCTATATCTTTTACTGTTTGTCGGGACTTCTTTTTCTCCCTGTCTTTCAACTGATTTCTAACCGAGTGGTATATCTTATTGACCATACCTTTTGACCTTTTGTCATTCCATGGTGAGGAGCTTATAGACTTTCGAATTTTAAAGACTTTTGGACTAAAGATCACTTGCAATCGCTCATATAAAAATCATCCCCAGCATCCACGTTTGCCTCGGCATTCTACTATTCTAGTCCGGCCTAGCAAGCGCACCAAAAGCACCACTGTGATTGTACAATCAAGTTCTCCCTTCCATATGCACAAAGTAGGAACAGTGCTGCTAGTTACAATTAATCACCAACACGATAACTAGGACAAAGCGATACATCTTCAAATTAATCACTTCCACCCTACACATTTACATTGTTACTGCACAATACAATCTACACGCCTCTGGTCAGTCAGTCACCACACAGGGAAGGGAGACTACTTACTGAACCGAACGCGCGCCTCGCAACAGATAAATGTGGCGCTACCTCGATCTCAATGGTTCAGCATTACAAAATTGTAGAGTCACATCCACAACAGCTCGTCGTAACCGTTGTCAATTCATCCAGGTAGGTAAACCACAATGGAACGGTGTCCACAACACAATGATCTCCATCCAAACTATCCTGTCAATCAGTGACTCCTCTGGAAAGCTACTCACCAAGTCTAACAAAGAATGAAGAAATTCAGAATTCTGTACATGCATCTGGCCAAACCAATAATTTACAAGATTCACATTGCATCTGTAAAGTTTTTAAAAAGAAATATCGGTGGCCTTATAATAAAGCATAAATATGGAGCATAAATATGGAGAGTACTATTCTGGCAGCAAGGCATATTCTAGACTAACAGGCAAATCCAAACATGGAGAATCACGTAGCTCCCAGAGTTGAAAATATATAAAGAAACCATGTCAAGTAGATTGATTCTAGACTAACAGGCAAATTCACAAATTGCAATGATGACAGCGAATATGATTTGGAGGACGCACCTTAATTTGGAGCAGAGGAATGCAGCTTCAGTTTTTCTTTTCATGAAATAAACAAAGGCTAAAGTACTACTGATTAACTTAAAGCATTGTCCATTTAAATGTCATCACGGCCTTATCATTGCACTCCTAGGTCATTTGATAACTGCAATATCCCACGCATTTGAAGGTATGGGTTCTCCAGAAGTTTCTCGTTGTTACACTGGCGACAACACAAACAAAAGGTCAGCACTAACTTAATTTAGTGACAGGATACACATGGAATTAAATTTCTTAAACGGCTTCAAGTGCCTCGAAATGTCAGCAGGAGTCATCCGGTACAAGATGCATAGTACTGTACCTGTTGAGCTTTTGAGATAAGGCTTTGAAGCATCCGCTGGTAGATATCCGGTTCCTCTGTCATCATTCTCTGTTCATACAAATTGTGTTAGAGCAAAGCGGAGTACAAATATCAGCAATCAATCAGCAGTTGCATCAGAATACCTTCAAAAGAAAAGCAGCAGAATAATATGCTACCCTTGAATCTGTATCATCCAGAAGACCCCTGTAGGTTGAATGGATGAATATCAATCATTAGATAGTTGATACACATTAGACGTTACAACTTAACCTATACCAAGATAATGGAGTATAAAAGGAGGATACCTGAAGAACTCGTTGCCTTCTACCTCCTTCAGTGCCTCCTGATCAGCCGTGCATTTACCAATCAACAGTAAAAGAAGTGCTGCTCGAATATCTGAAGTAGCACCAGGAAGATTGCCTCTTCCTGTGCTACCAACAGCAATACCTAATGCAATGTCATCACTGGCTGCCCCTTCAAGCTGCATCAATGGCCAGAAAAACAAAGAAGTTGGTACACGGGCCACAAGCTGCATAGGAGCTATTGCGAGCCCTCTCAGAAGTAATGCTGCCATTGATGCTTCACAGTGTAAAGTGGATTGAGCAGATTGATTCATGCCTGTATCTTGCAATGTCTCACTCCGGCTAAGATTCTTAATTCCAACAGTTTGGTGTGATGAAAGGGTTTCCAAATGACTATCAATGTTCTTGGTTGTACAGCCAAAAAGTTGACCAAGGGACCGAAGGCCCCCAGCATTCATCACATTTGTGGAAGGAAATCTCAGGCATAATTGAGAGAACAGCATGTCACACATCTGAAAGAGGAAGGTTCAAATCACAAATTATCAAGTTCAGAATATTAATGTAGACTTCAGCTGTTCAGCACCTCATTCAGAAGGAGATCCAGAGGTAATAGACCGATTTGAATATCGGGTCAAAAAAATAGACCGATTTGAATAAGTTGAAGGACTCCAAACAAATGTTTTATAATTCTCACTCAGCAAGAGGAAAGCAGAGTCTAACCCAAAAAGGCAGAAACTAGTAGCTGGGAGCAGAATCAACTCATAGTTTGAGCACTTCCAAATTCCGATAATCAAGAAAGAATATGATATCACTTCTATGTCAAAATGTAGCTCATGTAACATTTTTCTTTTAAAAAAGAACTTTTTAACAGTCGGTTCTAAGGCAAATGGCGCTGACTTGTATGTATGCAAGACGCGTGCACCAAAATTGAAAGACATTATGGAAATTACCTTTAAGATGTTGATATGGTCCGTCTCATTGTTTTGAACTACTAGTAACAAAGCACTATTCATAATATCTATAACCGCAAAAGCTTTATCAAGACAGTTTTTGCTAAGATCAGCAGCTGTGTGATCTGGCATATCACTGTCATCCAATAATAATTTGCAACGCATCAGAAATTTGTCCAGCACATATAGGAATCCCCACCTAATGAAGTTGTGTTTTGACTTCAGAAGTCCACAAAGCATACAAACAGGCAGAGAAACTTTTGAACATGACAGATCCTGGCCACCAGCAACTTCAATTTCCCCTTGAAGCTTTTGGATCTTAGACCATATAGAACCATCTGTTTCTTCACTGATTTCTGAAAGGAGCAATTCAACTAACCAAATATATCCGTGGTGCCTATATGATGAAATTTGTGAGTGAAGAAGTGAGTGCAAAGTCGCCCAGCATAACCTGGCTCTAAGCGCGACATCAGCATCATCACATCCATCTTTAATGCTGCTAAAGCACTTGCGTGATTTTGTTACTTGGATCATATAAGCAAACTCATTATCAATTCTTGAAAATGTGCTGACTGTTCCATCAAGTTTCCTCATAACCTTGTCCAGAAGCTACATGGATAAGAACCTTGATCAGAACGAGAAAAAAAAATATTTCTCAAAAACAAAATTTGTGCAGCTTCCAAGTCATCCACACACTACCTAGTCCCTACTACAGAAAGAAGATGTATAACATACTTTGATACACAGGTAATTATGAAAATAAGTGAGGGAATTTTCAATTTTACAGGTTGTTTCTATATGCCCGTGTATGGACCATCATTACAGCTAGCTTATTCACTCTGCGTACTGAGATATAAAGACATTCTTGCAGTTCTATAAGAGACCAAAGGAGCTAGCTATTCAATGAAGGTTCTACACCTGCATCGACTAGGACCATATTCTAATTCTCAGCTTCATGTAAGCAAAAAGCCTTAACATTGGAGGAACAGAGCCAAAAGAAGCAATCGTATGTCCATATCTTAATCTACTAACGTATAAGATTAGTAAAATATATTTCAAACATATAGTACCAAATTCAATTGGTCGTATTGTGCGGACTGCGATAATGCCGCCGATATAGCTTTCGTCAGCATGTCTCCGACACCTTCAACACCATGCTTCACAGATATGTAGAAGGCCTCAGGAGCATCAGCGAATGCAAGAAGGGAAGCAAGGGGCTGGGCATCGTCATAGGTATAGGTTGAAATACCACCAGCCAGGCATGCTTCATTTATTTGATGCACTACGTAGTCAAAAATCACAAAAAATAAATCCTGCTTCTCTTCCCTGGAGTTGGCTCGTGAATACTGCAAAAGTGATAGATAAAACCATTTTCATTAATTTATAGATAAAAGATGACATGTTATATTAGCCAATAAAAGATGACATGTTATATTAGCCAATAAAATACAATTAAGTATATTAAGTATATTAACCGATAAACCTCCAATGAAGTCAGAAATGTCAAACCACTATGACAAGGGAAAATCTCATAACCAATTTTTAAATTAGATTTTCACGGCATGGTCCCAGAAAAAGCATATAGAAGCTACCGTGGTATTCATCTAATTAATAAAAAGTATCGATTTTTTTTCAAAAATATAGCTCTTTTATAAGGGTGAACTATAGGGGAGTTCCCCAAAGCACTTCATTTACTCATTAAAATATGTACAAAGGAAGAAAATGAAAGGATATTTAAAGTCAGGAGGGAACAGAGGGTGGGGGTTACATCATGCAACAAGTCGTAAATAATGATGTACTAAATATATTTTAGAAGGCAAGTCATACAATTTTTAGTATTAGTACTTTAATCAGTATGTATGAGGTATAATGGTTGAAAACAGAGCAAATACTGCATCTTGCTGGGTTTTCTCCTAATTTACTAATTCAAGATTTTTTTTAATAAAAAAATCGAACAAGCAGGAGAGCTGCATATGTTTTGTATTAAAAAGAAGAGAGGAGCGAGAACCCTTACAAGACACATACAGGTTCTTAAGAGTACATTCGTGCCTTTTTGCTAAAATAATGGAACACCATCTACCTAAACTTAATTAAGGATTATAAGAAATGTTTCAGGCTTTCAAGCGAAGTTGGATCTCAAAGTGTCTATTTCACATATTTGGATAGTTGTAAGTGGAGCACAGATGGAGTGCAAAGTTCTCTAATAATAATGTATGATTCATTGAGCTTGCCATATAGGACATCAATCCTCCTAACTAGGAAGGCATTTAACAACACTTAAAGCAGGAATATCCTACATAGCACTGACAAGTTACTTTGTCAACAGGAAATATGATACGTTTTCTTATGTTTTTCTTTTTAACCATTCCAGTCAACATATAGAAAGGCCAGATGTCAACTTAACATAAGAGTAAAACCAAACCTCAAGACAAATATAGTCGATTCCACCAAGAAAATCAATCCGTTTAGGAATGAAATGTGTATCACGAACACCATTCTGAGTTACATCTGATACTTGGTAAAGCATATTTGTCAGCATGCAAATGAGTTTGCTGTGCACTACTTTTGCCCATGAGTGCTCCACACTCATCTCAAGAAGAGTCTTCACCACCTGTTTAGGATTAAAAGAAACGTGCAAGTGACTTGAAGAACAGTTTTAGCAATAAAGCCATTCATAGAAATACATACTGTCTACATTTTAGCCAAACTGCTAATACAATGAAAGGACCTCGTTACATACACCAAGACATTGGATGTGCATGGCAGAGTCTACTAGAAAAAATCTTATATTGGAATAGTATTGTGGCCATATCTCCATTAACAACAATAGCTATAAGCCCAAATCCATAGATTCGACTTTCTCTGTTATGCTGATAGTTGGCCTTTTCGGTTTGCTGATGGTTTGACAGTAAGCAAAAATTATAATGCATTTTCAAATCATGTTGTGCCTAGCAGTGAACGAAATATAAAAATGGGTAACTTTGCAGCTACATGGTTTTATCTTCAATAGTAAACAAAACAGCCTCGAACATATTGATCTTTTAGACACTGCAGAATCATGTAACAATCAGGACTAAGAAATGTTGCAAAACATAACAAAAGTAAATTTGGAGAAAGTTATATTTACCCTTATGTCCAGACCTCCCAGTCTACTTCTAATAATTTTTCCTCCATCACAAACAAAGTAAAATAGACAACTCAAAGCTGAGGCCCACACAATCTCCTGTCGTTCCTCCATCTACAGAGGCAAGAAAAAAATAATGAACAATAATCACATCTACTAGCTTAATAGCAAACAAAAAAGACTGTACAAAATTGAATAATTAAGCATTAATCATGTTTTAATACTAAAAAACAATATGCTTAGAACTAACTATCTAAAAACACACACAGACAAATTGGAGCATAAACACACGACCACATACAACAAAATAAATAAATTTATACATATAAATATGATCCAGAAAAAAGCATAGATCTTTCTGAGAGCACCAATAAAAAAATATTAAAATTGCTTGATATTCAGAGCAACCAAAACACATGCTCAAAATCAATTTCCTAGAAAAGAAATACCTGTACTAGGAGAAGGAGAACCTCAAAAAGTATTTTAAGAAGCCATGACTCAAACTGATCAATAGCAGGACTGATCTTCGGCTCTTCTTTGGGTTCTGCTGCCCTCGGTTCATCTATACTTGATCCGTATTCGTTGCTTAGATAAGAATGGTTCGCAGTTTCACTTTTATCTATAAGTGGTGCATCTTCGACAACCATAGGTTCCAACAGGTGTGCATGTACCCCCAGATTTAGGATCAAATCAAGAGCCTTTGTTCTGGCAGATGTCTTTTGAGAGCTTAGCATACCCTGAAAACGTTAATAATGTGCAGATGTTAATAGAAAGTTAATTTTAAGGAAACCATCATGTAACATGTCACACCTCAAGCATATAAAGTGTCAGGGGAGCAGCAGTCTCGGAGTCCATCATATACCTGGATTGAAAAAATAATGGGAAATCTTTGAGAAAGCATTCACATTATATATCTATTATATATATTTATAGGAACGTTTAAAAGGCTAACAGCTGCCCCAGTTACTTATATCGTAAACGCGTGTGTTAACAATTACTGAGAAATCAATATTGTATATCTTCTGTAGCTTGGTGATAACTCTTCATTGTTAAGAATAGCGCTGAAGTTCTTTTAGCAACAACAGTATATACAACACTTTAGTCTATTTTCCTCAATTGTCAGTGCTTTAATTTTTCATCCGTCAACTCCAATACCAAATCTTTCGTCTCCTAGCTTTTCAAAACATGTAAACTTGTCCCTCTTTTGTACATGTGGCTCGTGTGACTCGGATCTCACATTGGTGACTCAGCATCTTGCTTATATCTTCCCTATTTGAGCTTTTTTTGTTTCCCCTTCGTACAAAGTTTTGCTTTAGCTTAAATTTTGTGAGGTGATAACTGATGTCAAACACTACATTCCAAAAATAGATGAAATTTTATTATTAATAGTTTCAAACTTTCAATAGGTTGAGAACGTTTGATACTGAAATTATCATAGTTTATAGTGTCGTCTATCACCAAATAGATCTGAACTTAAAACTCAATCTTCACGGTGACAAACAAAAAAAAAATTCAGGGGTAGATTTGACTAATTCAAATAGTTTATTTGATTTTTTTGAGATGAGCAGATGAAGTGAATTGTTCAGGGTAATAAAATGAACTATTTCCTATCAAAGATTGAGTGTGTGGATGTGTGGATGGGTGGTGGGGACTAGTTCAAGCAATCTGTGAAAGTTATTCGTTCAATGAAGTCCACTGATCCCTTTAAAATATAATATTGCCACTTTGAAAGAAGAATTTTTATTGCCTTCCAAAACTTACTGTTGTCCCCTTCTTTTATATATGCCCCTTGTACTATGTGAATAGTATATGAATCATTGATCTAATAAAGATATAAAAAAAAATAACTCCATACAATGTGCACATCAACCTAAGTCTGCATTTGTAACCATACAATCAAGACAAGACAAAGGTTGATAGTACTACGCAATAAAAACAGAGTCATGCTAATATACATGATAAGCAATCCAAAGATAAAGTCATGTGAGAAAATATATCACACCAGAAAAAAAAACTAAAAAATGGAAAACAATCATTGTCTGGGAAAACATATTCTTAGGTAGATCAAGCCACGATCAGTAGTAAAACCAATGAAAAGAGAATATGTGACAACAATGCCAGGGTAATTAAAATATCAATAGCATTAGCAAAGTTTGATATTGGAGAATAAATAACAAGAAAGAGATGGACTATAGAATTATACATGTCGATGACAAGTTTGATAAGGACACTGAATGCCACATCTGCTGAAGGCTGCCGACTCTGGGTGCTCAATCGTGATGGAGCAGTAGACTGACTTGCATTTGAAGTTGCTTCTGAACAAACTTCAGCTATGACTTCAGAAATTTCAGCAGGATTCAATCTTAAGGGTTGCTGCTCACTAGTGAAAGAAGGTAACATGATGAGCAAGACAATGCAAATACATTGTTAGACATGATTGTGACACATCGCAGAGATACATGAAGTTTTAGCTATAGTATATAGAGGAGCGGTATAAGATTCAAGGTGGCTTCGATAACTATTGTTTTCTTTTCCCTACATCAAGGATATGTGGTCAAGTGTCATAATTAGTTCATCTGCAAAGTAACCTATGGAGAATTTAGGTTCTGCAATGCAATGTTGACATGCATCTACGTGTTTGCAAAAAGATACAGATGTTCTGAAAAATAAACGTGTGCGATACCATAGAAGTAAACAAATGAAACTGACAAAGTACCTGTAGTGTCTATATTGAAAAAGGGGACGTGCCCGAGGCTGGAAGGTGTTTGCTGGTATGTTCATCCTACAAGAAAGGACAGATTATTTCAAAACAAGATTAATTGAGTTCTGTAAGTAGTTACAAAAATTATACACATCTGTTTTTATTCAGGTAGCAAGAATCTAGATGGCAGCAAGTATCGCCGTCCTTCAGTTATTTTCAATAACGTCTTACATAATATAACCCCCGATACAGAAAACTGTCTCTTAACAAATTGATCCGATCGAGATCACAGCTAGGAAAAATCTAGGATACTAATAATAAAAAAATTCCCAGAGGGACAAAGATACAATGGAGGGGAAATTTCTCTGGAAAAGGAAAGGTAAATGTAAGACATTATATTGAAAAACTCAGAATAAGCTTCGAGTGAAATGCTAAAATGAAGCATGAAGTGAAAAATATGGTATTAATCACAATGATGCAAATAAATAAATAATAGGCATACCAAACTTGATTTGGGCCTGATTTCATGCGTTTTGAGGCAGTTATTGCTTTCAAATGGCTTTGCGATGACGCAAAAGTACTTGGTGCAGAAGTTGAAGGTTGCAGTAAATCAATATCTGGAAATTCCTGGATAACACTATATTTCCACTGTTGATCATTAATTTTTGCCTCCATATCCCCAACTAGAAGAGCTGCAGCACCAACTTCAAGAAAACCATGTGTATGAAAATCTTGAAGACCCACAAAATCACTTCTGGTGGTAAGGAAAATGGGAAACATAGTTAGTGTAGGCAAGAATAAGACGAATTGGGGCAAACAAAATAATAAGCACAAGAGATCTACCTTTCTTTGGCACATGATGAAGCCTGCCGTTCGCCGTACACATGCCATCGCCAGCTTAAAATGTCAAAGGATATATATTTACTATCATCTCCAGGTTCACCCCCGTCAACTTTATCGCTTGATGATGATACCAAATCAGATGAACTATGGCATTCCTTCAATTCAAGATGTTCTCTATTGCTAATAACTTCTGGAGTTAGCTGAGAAACTAAGGACCTATTCAAAAATGATGATAGTGAAGGAAGTGACTGCTTTGGCGCAACAGACTGAACTATTGGTTGGAATGACAATTTTGGAATATGCCTTGCAACCAATGAGCGAACATAGTTTAAAGACTTCACAAGAGATGCTGAAGCAAAGTTGGATATTGGTGGGGCAATGGGTAAGGAATTCGGTGCAGCTGCTGCTGATACTTGGCCAAAAGATGCTGCTCTGTTATTTGCCATTGGTTCACATTTTGCAATCGTATTTGCACAGAAAAGGTCAATTTGTCGCAGAGTTTGGACCCTTGGAATATACCTGAAGACCAAATGCACAACAGGGTTAATGCCAAAAAAAAAAATCACAAACTGAAATTAAGATGCAAGAAACAATCCAGTTACCGGATAAGATATCTCTTTAACAATGTCACACATCTTGGGACAACTGCTGGGCTGATTCAAAAGATTGTCCAAATTAGGAAAACGGGAAAAATCAATGCCCTATAAAGATGCATCATGAATACCAAAATGAACCAAGGAAAAAAATAAATATTGTTAAGTACTTTTAAACTACTTATTTAATTAATGCATGCCGTTGAGAAACAAGAGATCTATTCTAAAATAGGAAATTATGGTGGAAAAAGAAAATCAAAGTTCTTGTTTCACCTATTGACTTGCAAAGTTAATACGGATGAATGCTAACCACATTAAGATATCAAAGCCGAAAGCATACCTGCGATCGCTTTCTGCAAGCGCATGGTCAATGAGAACGTTATAGGCCATATCGATGGTTGAAGGGTTGGCTATGTAATCCTGCCAGCA
>JAZFNS010020003.1:2346396-2357044 GCA_037127165.1 Alloteropsis angusta | reverse complement strand
TCATGCATGTAAGATTCTTTTGATATGACACGTGCCAGAATTCCGATTGGTGAATCTAAACACNCCCTTGCTCAGATTCACTGACTCGGTGCTGAAGGGCTAGCTCATTGTCATTGTTGTGACTTGTCAAACATATAAAAGTGATTCACCCATCTTAGATCAGCATGGGCTCTTGTTTAGTCCTGAGGGAACAATATTTGCAACAATGAAGGATGTTACTGGGGAAGAAGCTGGTCAGGCAGTACCATTGCCCAACCCCCTATACTTATTTTGGAAAAAACATATCAACGGGAAGTCGTATCTCTTTAAAAACACAAAGATATAGCATGTGACATCTAATGCTCAACCAAACCATTTATTCATATTACGAATAGGTGCTCAAAAATAAATGAAGTTATCTGTAAGCAATAGCTCCATGCTAGAGTACTGGGTGTATGCAAGTCAAGCGAAACAAAAGAATTGCATTTTCTTGCAGCGTCTCAAGCAGCACATTTTTCTTCAACATCCTCCAGCTAGTGACAACTGACAGGGCACCAGCCAGATCATGGAGCAACAACCTATCTTCTCAGGCCCTTGACAATGTAAGTAGCATAGTGATTCCTGTACAGCAAAATGGTACGACATGAGCTCCATGCAGATCACTTGAAATAAATAGTTAACCGCTCATGCCTCAACGTGAAGTTATTGACAGTCCCAACCCATAGTTGAGTGTAAAAACTCACAAGGAATGGCTTATGGCTTTGTAATTAAGTAGCACTAGCAGGTAGGGAGCCATTCACAGCCACCTCCTTATTCTCATTCTTCTTGTCTGATTCCCCCAGCTAAAGCAAATATGTAATCGAAGAGGTAGGCTAGGAATGCTCTCCATTACATATACTAACTCAATAATCATCATCTTTCACCCTGGTGGGACGAGTATAGCTTTATTAGAATCTCTCTTAATTTTATGTGAGAAGTGCATGATTGATGAGACTAGAGGAGGAACTGACCTGATCAGCCATAGGCATGAGAGACCAATGGGCTTTCCCTGAAGGAAGCAGCCTGGGATAACATGCTCCTGTTTTCAATACATGAATAACATGAGTCCATTAATGGGGAACAATTGGAAACAGCTAACTAACTTGGCATAGAGATTACATTTACATAGTGTAGAGGCATGCATGGCATGGCTGATGGGCCTAGGTACCTGCTACTCATAAATTGAAATAATTATTATATACTTGACCTTGCTGCCCCTAGGTATTTTAGTGACCTGGAAATTAGAATCAATATAAGCAGCCATGAATTTTTTTAGAGCTAGATTGTGCTCAGATGTGTTATATCTGGAGGCAAACTAAATGGTTGTGGCTGTGATTGCAGTATAACAAGAAACAAAGCAATGAGAGAAAGCAAGAGTGAAACTGCAGTCAGTGGAAGATGAAATTAATTACCCCGGTCTTACGCCGCTGAATGTGATTGGTGCAAATCGACCGACTGTATTGTTAGTTTATGTGAGACGAAAATTATAAGGGAACTATGCTTACCTATCTGAAGATCATGCCAGTTGTGTGCAGCAACAAGAGGAGGTCCTGAACATGGATAAGAGCCACAGGTGGCTCGGAAGCACCTGACCATCTCCAGAGGGGAAGCCATCACACAATTCACTTGGAACAAGCTGCCCTTCACCTCAAGTTTGACTTGACCTTTCTTTAGAATCGATGCCTCATTCGAATCTGAGATGTACCATTGCTTAAGATTGCTACCGGCTGGTCAGTCCTTTTTTCTTTTTACTTACCAGACATTTATCATTAAAAAATATACTTCCATAATACAATTTGTTTAATCGTTTAGGCTACAGTCATAACTTGAAACGTTACATTTTCGTCGCAACTGTAAATCAAATCAAAGTACATGGTGCCAAATGCCCTATGTGTGATGCGTACATTTTGGATCGGAGCCAGGGGTAGATTAAATTATTAATATTATAGATTCTTCGTTCCAAAGAGAATCTGCAAAGCTCGAGATGAGAGTGTTCATGTTTACCTTAGAATTAAGGTTGTCATAGGTGAAAATCAAACAAAGCTTATAAGACTCGTGTGTGCAAGACCGTCATATACTAACTCTAATGGAAATTCACAGAGAAAAAAAAATCAGAAGAAAAGGCAAATAAGCCCAATCAAACTGGTATGGCATGATTCGAGTTTCATTGATTGATTGCGTCATTGGGGATGACACTGATGGACAGACTGACAGAGTAAGCGAGAAGAACACAACAAAAAGAAAGTAACTATGACATGTTGCTAAAATTGCTAGCAGTCCTTTGAAAAACAAATTGCTAGTACCCGCAAATTAAGAAAAAAAATGCTACTCCGAGGAGGAGGATGCTGCGGCGTCGGAGGAGTCGGAGGCGTCTTGGCCGAACTTGTGCTTGAAGGCGTCCTGGCGCTGCATCCACATGATGTGGCCCTGAAACATACATACCAGAGAGAAAGGGATTTTGGATCTGGGGATAGAAGGCGGCGGAGCGGAGCGGAGGCGGCGAATCCATCACAAGCTAGCTACCTGCAGCGCGGCTGCCCAAGCGACGAGGAAGGAGGCCACCCAGAAGCGCTTCTCCTTCACGAGCTTGGACAGATCCACCGCCGCCATGGATGGGAGGATGCCGCCGCTTTCTCTCTCTCTGTCCGTGTCTGCCTGTGTCTCTCTGTCTGGGCTGCGGCAATTTTGTTGGGCCATGCATAGAATTTTGTTGGGCTGCTGCTTCCATCAAGTTCTCCAAAATAAGGCCGGGCCGGGCCGGGCCTACTGAGCAGTGGACAAGAAGGTGTGGAATCAGCCTAAGGATCTTTTGCTGATTTATATCAGTACTAAGTACTAACCAACACGATTTTCCAATGTAGGATTCGATAATAATAACATAAAAGATTTCTAAACCAAGAATTGTTTTTTTTTCAACCTGACACATGGGTTCCATCGGACCCATCTGGTCAGTCTACCTCCATACAACCCGATGATATTAGTTTCCCTATCGGATAGAAAAATAGGAGAGAAATTGTTGCCAAGAGATGTCGAGATGCCGGCGCGCGTGACTGACTTCATCTGTGTGCCCACTTGCTTGTTCACAGCACAAAAACCGACCATCATCAATATTCGTTTGCCACGTATACTAGCTAATTAAAACAACACAACAGTACGTACTAATTAATAGACTTGACAATAATTTGTACATAGTACTCCTCCATACATTTTTTTTCTTGACCAAGAAACTAAAAACAGATTATAAATAATATAAGACAGGAAAAGAAACACACACATGGATGGGATGGATGGGATGTGAATGTGATGTGGTAGCTAGCAGGAAGATGGACAGCAACGTAGTAGCAGGATTTGCTAGCTTATTCGTCGGAATTGGAATTCGACCTTTGAGGATGATGGATTGAGAAAATGCATGCATGAGAAGGAACGATGGATGGACGAAGAGATGGATCAGTAGTCGGCGGTGGGCAGCTGGTCGTGCGGGCGCTGTCCGATGAAGATGATGTCGTAGACGAGCGCGGCGATGGCGGCGCCGACGAATGGGCCGAGCCAGTACACCCAGTGGTTCTCCCAGACGCCGCTGACGACGGCGGGGCCGAAGGACACGGCGGGGTTCATGGAGGCGCCGTCGAAGGCGCCGCCGGCGAGGATGTTGGCGCCGACGATGAAGCCGATGGCGATGGGCGCGATGACGCCGAGGTCGCCCTTCTTGGGGTCGACGGCGGTGGCGTACACGGTGTAGACGAGGCCGAAGGTCATGACGATCTCGAAGACGACGGCGTTCCATGCGCCGACGCCGGCGGAGAGGGAGAAGGCGCCGACGGCCTCCCCGCCGGTGGCGATCTTGAGGAGGAGGCAGGCGACGACGGAGCCGAGCAGCTGGGCGACCCAGTAGGCGAGGGCCTTGAGCAGCGTGATGTTGCCGCCGACGAAGGCGCCGAAGGTGACGGCCGGGTTGACGTGGCCGCCGGAGATGTTGGCGCCGACGGAGACGGCGACGAAGAGGGCGAGGGCGTGCGCCAGGGACGCGGCGATGAGGCCGGCCGGAGTGGTGGCGCCGCCGTCGGTGAGCTTAGAGAAGGCCACGCCGGAGCCGGAGCCGGCGAAGACGAAGATGAGCGTGGAGATGAACTCGGCGACGGCGGCCTTGGCGGTGTCGGGGTGCGACAGCTCGCCCGGAGCGCCAATGGCGATCCTGCTCACCGGCATTGTATACTCGACTTGTCACTCTTAATTTCTCTCTCTCGATCGATGAGTGTTAATTGTTGGATGGATGGAAGATGCTCCACCTCCACCTCCGATATGATGCTGCCTGCTGCTGGTCAAGTCAGTTACTGTTTATATATAGGCCGAGGCAGGCCCCGGGATTGGAGGGTGGCCGGGGGATGAGAATGAGATTTGGATCGATGCAACACAAGAGAAGCTACGAGAGAGAGAGAAAGACGACGACCGCTTCAATTCAATCAAAGACTGGGCAGCCACACAAAAAAGGATTGGGATTGGGAACGTATGGAGTATTATTTGCATGCATCTGCATTCTTCAACTTATCTGCTGGAGAAAAGTTTAGTTTAGACCTACCATTAACCTATAATACCTACTAATGTACACACGTCCCCTCAAAAAATAAGCATTGCAAGTAATGCTGTTATGCAGTATATATGTGGTTGATTAGAGAGGGCCGGTGGATGACATCGCTGCTCATATACTCTTTTTTATAAGGAAAAAATACACCACCATAGCAATAGCTAGTGCCGGGGGCAGGCAGAGACAACGCAAAGAAGAGAGAAAGATGATGAAGAAGATGATAGGGCGGGCCTCCGGCCTCCCGGCCACTAGGGATGGGCCACGTGGACAAACAATTGGCGGGGCAGCTCCCAACGGCGCCGACCTCTGACGTGGAGTGCCGCCTTGTCTTCCTCCTCCTATTACGACAGGACAACAGACTCCGGGTCTTGTCTGTATGTATTCTGCTCTGCTCTGCTCTTCTTTGCATCTCGCACAATCACATCTATTCTCTGCCCTGCTCTTCTACGATGTACTACAGTATGTTCATGTTCAAGAGCTGTGGTTGGTTGGTTCAATACGCAATGTAGTACCTACGTCTCCCGTGGATGTCTACGCATACGCGAAGGGATCAAACAAAGATTAGCTGTGTCGCTCCCTGCCCTAATGCCCCCCTATCCCAATTCATACACCGCTGACTAGATAAGATTGACCCTCCCAAAATAGACACAACTCAACGGCCTTACTACCTTTACTTACAAGAACCATCCATCGTACAAACAAACGTCAAAGAAAAGAGAAAAGGGATCCCAATTCACAGATAACAGCATCATCAAACAATAATAGAAAGAATACCTCTTCTGAGAAATGTGACAACCCTCATATACCTCCCCAACAATGATGGTACTGCCTGTGCCGGTACAAGTACATCAATCATCAAAAACTTTCAACAATAAAACATAGCATAGACATACCAATTTACACACAAGACAATATATCACCAGGAAAGGGCGCTTTCCCCATATACGAATATCTCATTTTCTAAATCCCTCACCCATTGGCATACTCTATTGCACATCTTGATTGCTTGCGTCTGCAAAATAAGTATATCACACATCAGTAATCAAGTCCAATGGATGGGCCAGTGGATTTGAGAGAGAGAGAGATTTTTTTTTTAAAAAAAAAACTGATTGGACATGCACCAACCTTATCAGCCAGTGGATTAAAAGCTGCATACAGCTCAAAGTCTTGGGTTATCCAGCAAAATAGAACTGCAAGCAAAAGGAAAACGTAAATGAACTATATTGAGTCGCCAATATTTAGCGCCAAGAGTTTGATATCAATACAGGATGAACCATGTGATGCAAGGTGGACGCTCCGGTTCATCTCGCGATTATGATGCTCTACTCAGGGATTCTTTGCTCTAACTAGCAATTGCACTAACTAGCATGAAGGCACAAAAGATCAGCGCGCTGCAAACTGGTATGTATTCACAAACGTATACAACTATCCCTTGATATCACATGATCCCTGTTTTCTTGCTCTGCATTTCTGCTTGCAGGACAACAGAAATTGATATCAGCATGTTTACAGCCACTTGGGAGCAAGCACAATCTATATGGGCCACACAAGGACATACTTGAACTGGAACATAAAAACTACACTTTCCTCTTCTATGTAGAAACATAAATAACATATAAAATGGATTAAATATTCCACTAAATGGCGACAAGCCCAACCAATATAACAAAGCAATAAGTAAAGTGTTAGTCATATAAAATTTTAGTATGTCTGCTTCGGCTCTGTACACAGACACTGGCATAAATCAATGCATCGCGTACCCCCGTGTCATTGCATAGACACATGTATACTGTACAGTTCTCAATCAGTTTTGTCCAGTTAAGTCATTACGTCAAAGTTTTATCTGGCCTTTATAAGTAGATATAAGAATCCTGGTGGTGTCATACTGTCATATGAGCAGCTATTAGAATGTGTATGCTTTCTAGAATAGCTGGAGCACCGGATATTGCTGACAATGAATCACAGTTTTCCTATACTACAGAACTAAGTTGTTGCTAGTGCTTCGAAATTGTGGGACTTGAACTTTTGGGAGCTAAAGATGACTTACCGTAATCCTCATCTCTTCTGAATTGAGTTTTGTGTGGACCAGTTGCTTTATCATGCATGGAGGCATACAGTTTTTGGTAAGCTTTGTACAATCTGCACATATGAGGTAGTCTTACAAAGAATATTCATGACAGTGGAAACGAATATGGAGTATCCTCAAAATACATACCTCTTCTGCTGCTTTGGATTGCTAATGGATGAGGGGAATTCGGATGAAACATACTGGTCAAGGTAAACGCTTTTATATATAAAATGCCAGAGTCCAGCCGGTCCTCCAATTGCCATTTCAGAAGATGAAGAATGAGAATTCATGTCTCTAGAGGACTGCTGAGGCTGTGATGCAGATTGAGAAGATGGATCTGTTGGGAGATGCTCAACATGCAGTACACTCTCATTTAAAGATCTTTGGACTTCAATGAGAACATTTGACTTCAAGAGAACATTTTGAATGCGGGCCCTAAGACATTGTTCACAAAAGAATAATTTTATCTCAGTTCAATTTTATGCAACACGCACTTAGGCGCCTCATGACGTTTAAATCATGTTGAGTCATTTATTGGTTAGCTCACCTGGAATCTTTGAGATCATAGAAGGCGTCTGATCGTGTAGTAAGCAAAGTTACGTATGTGTGTTCCTGCAAAGAAGATGCTAACATTTAAGCTCCAACTCAACCCTCAATAGCAGTTATGCAACATTTTATTCAATTCCTAGTAGTCATACAAAATGCCTGATGTCAAACTCATAGTTACTACAACAATTTTTCCAAGATCCACATTCCCCTAAAAAAGGGACGGAATGTCTCAATGTGCTCTTATCTGTGATCTGCTATTTATTCAGATCCTTAAGGACTACTATTTATTATCTCCCTTCACAGATGTATTTGTTTCTTTTCAAACCCTTGTTTCCCCACTGCCAGCTATGTGAAACGAGGCAGTGCGTACAAAATGCCCGAGCTCAAATTTACTCCCTACACTTTGTCCAAGACTACATTCGCATGAAAAAAGGGAAGAAGCATCTCAATGTGTTCATATCCGTGATCTGCTACTTGTTCAAATCCTCAAGGATTTTGGCAAGTATCTCCCTTACACCTTGTATTCCTTTCTTTTCAAACTCCCATCTCCTCACTCCTAGAATCCACATCCCACCAACACTCAATTTCCCTCATATTCTGGTCATTAACAGAAAACATAACTGAGAGAAGGCTTTGATAAAGCATCATACAGAACAACAACTATGGAGACTAATATGTTATCATTAGTCATCATAGACAATTTCTAAGCTAGAACTTCAGCAAAAATGAAACCAATAACAGATGTATAAATTTCACTCACATCAAAAAAGTGAACGTAAGCATACAAGAAGGCCATAGGATTGTATCTTGGCAAACATATGGGTGAAAACGACTCTGAAGTTCTGCATAAAAGACAAACTGTAAGAACAATGGTTCAAGGTTACAATCCTTCATTTCAGAGTACATCATTATTACCTAAAAGATTCAGAGGAAAGTATGAAATTCGCAAGTAACAAAATATCATCTGGATGCAAAGTTGCCTTTTGTGCTCCCACAAGACTAATGACCTGAAATAATCAATAACAATATATAAGAAGCATAAAAACGCAGGATTAGGGGAATGAAAGAAGAAACATCCCTAAATATAGCAAGTACTTGTAGTAAGAGCAAGAATAATCCTCATATCCATTCTCACAGCACGGCTATTAATTGATTGATGAAGAGACTAGAGATGTCAGATACCATGGTAGAACAGCAAAAGTAGCAAGTCTTAGAACTTCCAAAAATTAGCATGGATACATCAAGCATGTGAAGGACATATCAACATGGACTAGGTGGCAGAAAATATGTGCACCTATGTATGCACCTCCAGAAGGTGCATGTGGAACCTGAAACGTATTCACCGATAACTAGTACCACAGCACAGAATAGAATCATACCTATGTATGTCTCTCGAAGGTGCAAATGGAACCAAGAGTTAGTTGATAAATACTCCCTCTGACCGCAAATATAAGTAGCTTTAGGTTTGTCCTAAGTTGAAGTTGTCTAGCTTTAACCATAAACAGCTAGGAATAGAGAAGTTATTGCAACACAAGGTTGGTGCTACTAGATATATCACGAGAAGTAATTTCGTTATATATACTTTTCTCCATTTGAAACAATATATTTTTACAGAAATTATATTGGTCAAAGTTGCATTCTTGTAGACTGTATCGGTGTCCTAAATTCTTACTTCTGTGATTGGAGGGAATAACTAATATAGGAATGTAAGCAAAAATGAACTTCAACGCTTACTTTACAGCTAACAAGTCTAATGTAATGAAGTTGGACAAACCTTGTGCTCACACATCAACAGTGCAAATAGAACCCCTGAATCAGCAACATCCTGCAAAACTGCACTAGCTGCCTGCCTTGTTGATTGCGCGAGAGGGAGGCATGTGTACGCATGAAGAAACGTCGCCGGATTCCTGTCCAGTCATTTGTGGGATTCCCAATGAGTGCCACAAGTCCAAACATTTATTTGGCATAAAATGAATCCTGAGCAAAGAAAAAAAAACTGACCAACTGAACGCATGTATTAGAGATAGGAAAACTGCATCCGTGCCACCAAGCAATGGTGCCATATCGAATTTGGGATTCTTCTCAAAGCACCTATTGACCGATTTTGTCAAAATAAGCAGCAACTGCAGTTTTCAGAGAGAAATCAACATAAGGATGGAGAAGACAAATCCACAGAAATGTATTCACAGCTGAAAGTCCTTGAAAAGGTACTAGTATTGAGAGATGAATGCAGCAGCGGGAGCACCTGGCCATACATGAGCTCTAGTTGCCCCCTCAATCCTTCATATGACTCTTCTGTGCAGCTTATACAGACTAAATAGATTGGCCCCTTCACAAGGAAAACAATCTGAAAGGCGGCATGAAAGAAGTTAGTAGCCTGCAGTACAGAGCAGTTGCAAAAAAGAGTTTTGAAGCATTAATTAATGCCACAGGTCTAAAGCATGTCTTTGACGCTCTGGAATAGGGACGTATTGGGGGTTATGTGACAAGGAAGGCCAGGGGACCTGACCTGATGTTTGCCAGCCCTCACAAATTTGATATGGTCACCACTGGAACGAGAATAAATAAGGTGAGGCGAGGCATCACAATTGAACCAAGTCACAAAAGGCACGCAGTATACCTGTTCTCGACGAAGGAGATGATTGCTTGCAATGTAGCAGAAAAGCCGGCAAGCTTGTGCTCATCCCCATACCTGAAAGTAGCAAAAGGTGTTTTATGGTGGTGGTGAAGAGGATGGATCTACGAGTGGGTCTGGTGTCTCTCACCTGGAATATATTGGCTTGCCAGAATTGCTCAAGATGAAGAAATGCTTCTTCCTCTTCCTCCAGGAAGAGGAGGCATCGTCCTGAAAAACATGGGCGCGGCAGGCAGGCAGGCAGGCTTAGTGATCCGATTTGCCCACAGGGAGCAGGTGGGTGCATCAGTCAGACTCAGGAGGGCGTCACCTCGTCGAGATGCTTCTTGTCGCGCGGCCAGTCCAGGGCGGGGTCGGGTTCGGGGTCGTCGTCGAGGCTGCTTCCCCGCTCGCCAGCGTAACCGCTGCTGCTGGGGCTGGGCGGGGAGACGTCGTCGTCCTTTTCGTCGCCGTCCTTGTCGTCGTCGTCGTCGTGGAGGCCCTCCTTCCAAGCGCAGGTGCTGCTGCCCCCTCTGGACGCGGCTGTGAGGTAGCCCTCCTCGTCGTCGTCGTCGTCGTCGTCGTCGAGGTGGATCTCGGTGGTGGTGTGGAAGTCCGGGGGGAGGTCCCGGCCGCCGCGAAGGGAGAGGGCAGCGAGCCTAGCTGCGGCTTCGGCTTGGGTCTGGGAGTCGGTGGGGTTGGGGTTAGGGTTTGGCGGATCCATGGCTGCAGCTGCAAACGCCCGCCCTCCTCCGGTCCTGTCCTCTTTCCCCTTCTCTCTTCCGTTCCGTGCCCCCAACAACCACCTTCCACCTCT
>JAZFNS010020003.1:2063106-2074973 GCA_037127165.1 Alloteropsis angusta | reverse complement strand
TTTTTTTTTTTGCCTTGGCCGCCATCTCCTAATCAACCCCGCCCGCTAGCGCCTCGTTGTATACCATCATCGCCGTTACGCCGACGATAATCCGCACCACCACGAGCGTCGTCGCCGCCGCCGCCGCCGTCTCGCCGGTCTACCAACCTTCACTACGGATTGTGGAGGCCCGATTCAATCTCGTCCGAGTCAGCCGTCGAGGTACGTCCACTGTCACGCATGATTCAACACGAAGCAGCTAAGTATCCCTAATCCCTTCACGTCACAATTTTACGCGATTTTCTCTAATCGCGGCAAAGCTTAAGTTTGGAGGCTCTATGGGTGTGGTAATCATGCCTCGGATCTTGCGATCGAGTTCCATGTCGGATCCGATCTGCTTCGCGCAACAGAAACAGGTCGTGCCCTTCGATTTGAAAGGTCGCCGGCTCGCCGCCGAGGCCAGCGTATCTACTCGAGCGCGCGCCGGTCGCCGCCGGCCAGCCCGCCGCACGCTTCAGGGAGGGGCATCATTGCGAGCCGGCCTCGTATACCCTCTTCCTGCAACTGACAGAGTAAAGGGCCTGCTCGCTTCAACTTATTTCTGCTTTTTTTTTGGTTGGCTGTAAGCGCAGCCGTTCGGTAGCCAAAAAGCAGCAACCCTATATGAACTGAATTTGGCCATTTGCCCCTTGCTTTGTAGCTTAAATCAAACTTAAAGCCAGCCCAAAAAAGCAAAAATAAGTACAGGCGATCAGAGCTAAATACGATTGATCCGATGGGCGACGGCCACGGAATGATAACGCTTGCCCTTGCCCCGACCGCGGAGATCTTCTTGTGTAGCAGCCACATCCCTGATCCCCCACAAGATTCTCCCCGATTCCCGCTCTCGTCCGGGCGGTTACCTTGTTTCTCGGTTCTTGCTATATTCACGGTCACGGAGACGGCTCATTCCCCTGAAGCGCCGGGCCCGCTTCTTCTCCGCGTTGCAGGTGGGCCCCGGGGTTCCGAACGCGTGCCTCGGTTAGTCTCTACCCGCACTTCTTTAAGTCACTGACGTGTGGGGTCACGCTTCAGTTGGGACCACTTGTCCGAGAGACAAAGCAGTTCCTGCCTGCCGTGTCGCCTTGACGATTGATCCACCGCAGTCCGCAGGCCACTTCCCTCGGCCAACATCCGCAGCCCCCGGTATTTATGGGATCTGCAGGCCACGTCCCACGTCCAAGGTCCGAGGCGTGCAAAGCTCGGAGGCCGCCGCGCCGCTATTTATGCGAACGGCAGCAGCCCACGGCCCTCGTCTCCAAGCCCAGCCGGTCCACAAACGCTTCAACTTTCTGCTAGTGACTTGGTGGTGCTTGTGCTAGGGTTTGCGCGATGTCCACGCGCGGCGGAGGAGCCGGCCGGCGCGGAGGCCGGGGCAACCAGGGCGGAGGCCGGGGCGACCAGGGAGGGGGCCGTGGAGGTGGCGATGGTGGCGCCGGCCGCCAAGGGCGCGGCCGGGGCGCCGCGGACTTCGGTGGCTACCCTACCGACGACGCGCGCGGTGGGGTTGGCCGTGGCGATCGCGGCGGGGCCGTGGCGCCAGGCGCCGCCCAGAGAGGGGGCCACTTCCAGTTCCAGCCCCCGCATCCGGCGGCTGGGGCCGGGAGAGGTGGCTACGCAGGCGTGCCTCAGGGGCGAGGGCAGCAGGCTGTAACAGCGCCGGCGCCGATGCCGACGCCTGCGGAGGTTGAGGCGCTGAGGCGCCAGGTGGAGAGGAAGGCTGTGGTGACGCAGGCGCCGGCGGCGGGGCCTCGCGGCGGCCCGTCGTCGGTCCCAGCGCAGAGGCAGGCTCCGGCGCCGGGTCTGGCTCCTGCGGCCCCTGCGCGACCGCAGATGCAAATGCAAGCGAAGGCGTCCGGTCAGGTAACGCTGCCGGCGACTGCAGCGAGCCCGTCGTCGTTCCCTGCGTTGGCGCCGGCCCATGCTCCTGGTGCCGCGGCGCGACCACAGATGCAAGCCAAGGCGCCGGGCCAGGTGCTGCCGGCGACTGCACGGAGCCCGTCGTCGTTCCCTGCGCTGGCGCCGTCCCAGTCTCCTGCTGCCGCGGGGCGGTTACAGATGCAAGCGAAGGCGCCGGGCCAGGCCGCGTACCCGGTGTCTGCTGGAGGCTCATCGTCGTTCCCTGCGCAGCCGCCGGGCCAGACGCCTGGTACCGCGGCGCGACCGCAGGTGGTGCAAGCAAAGGCTCCGGGCCAGTCGGTGCCGGCATCTGCCGGGAGCTCGCCGTCGTTGGCGCCGGCACCGGCACCGGCACCGGGCCAGCAGACAACTCAGATGGCGATTGCGGCGCCTGCTGGGAGGTTGCCTCCGGCGTCTACCAAGGCGCTGGTGCTCCCCCAGCGGCCTGGTTTCGGAAAGGCCGGCCGGAGGTGCCGCGTGCGGGCCAACCATGTACAAGTCCAGATCACCGGCACGGAGATCTACCACTACAATGTATGCATGATCGAACCCCCTGTCTCTCTCGTTTCGTATAATTCGTATTCCATCTTGCAAATAATGATATGTATGGATCTGAATTTGTAAACATAAAGAAAACCAGTGTGATCTGTAGTGTATATTCATCAACTGCATGCATCTAATTGACATGCTGTAGGTTTAATTAAACTCGGTATCTTTGTATCATACAGGTGGTGATCACTCCGGAAGTGACCTCGCGTGCAAGAAACAGATGGATCGTAAACGAGCTCGTGAACTTGCACAAGCACTACCTGGGTGGGCGGCTTCCCGTTTACGATGGGCAGAAAAGCCTGTTCACAGCAGGTCCACTGCCGTTCAAAGCCAAAGAATTTGTTCTCATGTTAACAAATCCTGAGAGAGCAAGCCAGGGGTACGATGCTGACTCGGTGCTTCAGTGTAGCTAACTTTGCATGTGCATGTTTTATGTATTCCTCTGTGCATGTGCTTATATGTAGTCTTCGCAACCTGCAGGGAGAAAGAGTACAAGGTGGTGATCAAAGATCCTGCCAGAATAGATATGTACAGTCTTCAGCAGTTCTTAGATGGTAGACAGAGAGAAATGCCTCAAGAGATTATCCAGGCTCTTGATATCGCTTTGAGGGAATGCCCAACGTCTAGGTACTACACCCATGCACAAACATTTTATTTGTATCTACTGTGATATAGGTATGTTATTACTTATCGAGCCATAGCATCAATTTCTGATAAAGTGTTCTTTTTTATTCCTTCCAATCTTGGTGGCAGGTATACATCCATCTCAAGGTCATTTTTCTCACCAAAAGAATTTGGATCCGGACCGCTTGGAAATGGTGTGGAATGTTGGAGGGGTTACTACCAGAGCCTACGCCCTACACAGATGGGCTTGTCCCTTAATATCGGTAGAGTGTTGTGCTTGTTCCCAATGCTTTTTTTTAACCTTACCACTGATGATTGGCTATTCTATTGCTTACATCTATACAATTACACATGGTAGTGTAGTGTTACTATTTACATGCACCCTGGCCTAACTCTTACAATTAACAAACTTGCCATAATTGCTTTTTAGACGCTTGCTTCATTTTTAGAAAAAAAAACTCCCACATTCCTAATGCATTGTGGATCCTCAACTAGGCTGGAACTGCACAAGATTCCCTTAAATCATGCTAAATGTTAGTCTCTGTATACTGTACGTGTAGTAAAGATATTGTTTAGCTTAAGTGAAGCTAATTAATTCACCACTTAGGTTTACCAATTCAACTTAAATTTTTATACCTTTCACCAACCATACAAGTATTCTATACACTTTAAAGTTAAAAGCCGCACAGCTTTGGATAATATTGCTATTGTGTTGCAAGCAATTGTCTAGCTCCATTATTTTGTAGCATGCTTCATCTTTTATCATATCCATCAACATTATAAAAGCTTCTGTGTTCATACAAGAAAATTGACTATATAAGTTTGATTTCTTAGATTTTTTAATTCGTATGTTTTCTAGGATTCTGAGTACAAGTAGTAGCGGTCATAATTTATGGAAAATATGTTATTTTCTGCCCCAGAAAAATAAAACACAAATTTGGTTTACAAGTTATAGCACATCTTTTTCAATCAGATGGGTTTTCGTTTATTGTGTTATAATACATATGAATTTTGTTATTGAAAACCTGTACTTGTGATGGAATTTGTGTTTCAGATATTTCAGCAACAGCATTTTACAAGGCTCAACCCATTATTGACTTTACAGTAGAGTATTTGAACATCCGTGATAGTTCAAAGCGCTTGTCTGATCAGGACCGCATAAAAGTATGGACCATGATACCTTTATGATGCCCTCATTTTAGTTGTTTGTTTAATTAATTCACTACATCATGTTTTCGTTTTGTTTTTTACATCATAGCTGAAGAAAGCACTTAAGGGTGTCCGAATTGAGACCACGCATCGCCGTGATATGTCCATGCGTTACAGGATTACAGGGCTAACCTCAGCTCCATTGAATGATTTGACGTATCTTTCTACTACATAGCTCTTTGTGTTGCCATTCCATTTCTGTAATCACACTGTATTAAATATTATATTTCTGTTTGCAGGTTTGATCAAGATGGCACAAGGGTATCGGTTGTGCAGTACTTCAGAAGGCAGTATAATTGCTCTCTAAAATATACTCACTGGCCATGCCTTCAAGCTGGCAATGCTAGCAGACCAACCTATTTACCTATGGAGGTTTTGCTTTTATGCTTTTTTTGTCAACCTCCTTAGAAATATACCTGATCTGTTCACATGTTATTACAATGTGCATACTTATGCAGGTTTGCAGCATTGTTAAGGGACAACGCTACTCGAGTAAGCTCAATGAGCAGCAAGTCAGAAATATCTTGAGGTTAGCCTGTGAGAGGCCAGCAGACAAGGAGGAGAGAATTTTGAGGGTGAATGCAGTCGCTATTCGTATCTGTGACTTTTTATTTTCTGGTGCTTATGTTTTTTCTTATTCACATTATCAATTTTGTTTTCATGTGCATTCTCAGGTACTCGATAAGAACCAATATACCACTGATGATTATGCAACAGAATTTGGCATTAAGGTGAACAGCCAACTTGCCTTGGTTGATGCTCGTGTGCTTCCGGCTCCAAAGGTAAATGTGCTTCTTTTGGAGAGGAAATAACATCATTGTTTCTTTAACTTAACATCTTCTAGTTATTAACCTCTACTTTTTAGCTTAAATACCATGACTCCGGAAAAGAAAAGGTCTGTAACCCTTCTGTTGGCCAGTGGAACATGATTAACAAGGTACCATGCTTTCATTCTATAAGCTTCAGCTCTTGTCTCATTTCGCACATACTTTTTTTATCAGCCATTCATGTTGCTTGGTGTAGTTACTGATTTAGCTGGTAACTGTGGCGCAATCTCTATCTTTGTCAACAATGGGATAATTGTGTGATGGCTGACATCACACCATTTTTTCAAGGATATTTCTATTAGTGATTTTAGATTTAATTTGTCTATTATATTTATAGTTTATAAACTCAATATCATAGCATATTTGGTGAACTTTTTCAGAGGATGGTTGATGGAGGTTCTATCAAATACTGGACGTGCCTAACTTTTACCTCTCAAATCCATCCAAATGAGATTGGAAGGTTTTGCGAGGATCTTGTCATGATGTGCAATAGCATTGGCATGGTAACTTTCTTTATAAGGCACTTCTTACACAATCAAATATGTTAGTTAAAAGTATTTCACTATTTTATTTGTAGCAAATGAGTACCCAACCATGCGTACAAATCAAGAAAGCACACCAAGGCAATGTTGAAGCTGCACTAAGAGGTATTCATGGGGATTCTGCACAAGTGCTTGCTCAACAAGGTCTATCAGGGCAACAACTTGACTTACTCATCATAATTTTGCCTGATATGAGTGGTTCTTATGGTAAGCTATTGAAATGGATCTTCGAGCTAATGATTGTTCGTTCTTTTTTCCAACTTAAAAGATCTAATTGTTGGCATTTTACTCAATACGCAGGGGTGATTAAAAGACTTTGTGAAACTGAGCTTGGTGTGATAACTCAATGTTGTGCACCTAGGAATGTTAAGAAAGGAGGAAAACAGTTTCTTGAAAATCTCGCCCTGAAAATCAATGCTAAGGTAGGATGAAGAGCTTGGTGCTATTATCCACTTTATAATCAGGTTTAAAGAATAGTGACAGCATTGCATTTTCCAATTAGGTTGGAGGGAGGAACACGGTGCTTGAAGATGCTTTGTACAGGAGAATACCACTTCTGACAGATAAGCCTACGATAGTCTTTGGAGCTGATGTTACACATCCATCTCCTGGTGATAGCTCTTCTCCATCTATTGCAGCGGTATGCTCTCTCTCTCTCTCTCTCTCACACACACACACACACACACTCACACACACACACACACACACANACACACACACACACACACACACTCACACACACACACACACACACACACACACACACACACACACAACACACACACACACACACACACTTTCTAGCAACACGTGTTGGCAGCAATTTCTGATATTTTGCTTAAAATGTAGGATTTCAAGCTTTTCTAATCTGTATCAATGTAGGTCGTTGCATCCATGGATTGGCCACAAGTTACTAAGTACAAATGCTTGGTATCTTCTCAAGGGCAGAGGGTCGAAATCATAAACGATCTTTTCACAGAAGTTAGAGATCCAGTCAAGGGCGTTGTCAGGGGTGGAATGATTAGGTACGTTAGGACAAATCAGTATTTTGTTTGTTTGCCTTTTTGCGGTACTAACATTTCTGTGTTGTAGGGATTTGCTTATGTCATTCAAAAATTCGACTGGCTATAAGCCTCACAGGATTATATTCTATAGGTTTGTTAAGATAATGTCATGCTTTGTTTTCACATTTTTGTTTCCTACTGATATGCGGAGCCTTCAATTATGTGCAGAGATGGTGTTAGTGAGGGGCAGTTCAGCCAAGTCTTGCTTTATGAAATGGATGCTATTTGGAAGGTCTTTTTTTGTGTTTACCCCACTTTCGGCTTTTACATATTGTGTATTTCATGGGTATTTGATATAAATGTGCTTGTGATGCAGGCGTGTGCAAGTTTAGAGGAGAACTATCTTCCTCCAGTCACATTTGTCGTCGTGCAAAAGAGGCATCACACCCGCTTGTTCCCTGAAAATCATCGTGCAAGAGATCAGACAGATAAGAGTGGAAACATCCTACCTGGTAAGTTTTCTTGGTTTGGAAGCTTAATATTGATATGAATGATTATTTTGAGGTATCAATGCTTGATTCAAAACATTATTGAAGTTTCAAGTCCTCTTTATCCCCAGGAACGGTTGTTGACACAAAGATCTGCCATCCCAGCGAGTTTGATTTTTACCTCTGTAGCCATGCTGGTATTCAGGTATACTGCTGCATATGAACACGTTGCATGTTTCCAGCCCAATTGTGATATATTCTGTTATGTACATTTAGCATATTCTCCTTTATCGTAACGATGAAGATTTGTTAGGTAATTTTCTCAATATGCTCTTGTTTTTGCATTTTGACAGGGAACAAGCCGCCCAGCACATTATCATGTTCTTTACGATGACAATGGTTTCTCTGCTGATGCTCTGCAGACCTTGACTTACAATCTGTGCTACACGTAAGCTCCATGAGTGATGTTCTTTTGTGAGTTTGCATAAAGCGTACTATTTTACCATGATTTGGCCTTTCTCATATGATTGTCTCGTTGCTCACAGCTATGCCCGGTGCACTCGTTCAGTCTCTATAGGTGAGCACTAATGCATTCTGTGTGTTGCAGCTTTAAGTGTTGTTCGTTTGTCAGACCAATTTATCTTCTTCAAGTTGTGCTTACAGTCGTTTGATCTGTGTTCTTGATGTTGTAACAGTTCCTCCAGCATATTATGCACACCTGGGCGCATTCCGTGCACGCTACTACATGGAGGACGAGAATTCCGATCAGGGCTCATCATCAGGGACGTCACGGACGTTCGATCAATCAGCACCTGTGAAGCAACTCCCCAAAATCAAGGAAAAAGTCCAGCAGTACATGTTCTACTGCTAGAGGTGTGGACAGTGCCCCTCTGACATGGCATTGCAACATTTGTGGTCGTCGTGCATGTCTTAGCCGTATCATGTGTTAATATGACACATTAGTTCTCTATAAAGCCAACAGGCGACATCTTTTTGGATGGATCACACATTATCATTGGCATGCTTGTTTCTGAACTGAAATGCTTTTGTGGTTCTGAAATGCTTCTATTTGGTGTGTATAGAGATGTTTTGGTGCGTTTGGATCTCGTGCACGATTGGCTTTCTTAAATCACCAGTCCAAGAAATGATCATTGTTGGGTGTTCCATTCAAAGTAGTGCATGTAAACACACTGCTCATGGGTTTGCATTCAGAATAGTGTCTGTCACACTCGTCTTGGGCATTACTCCCTCTGTTCCAAAATATTTGCATAGCTTCACATTTGACCATTCGTCTTATTCAAAGATTGTGTGAATAATTATTTACTTTGTTATGACTTGTTTTATTATTAAGCAAGTATGACTTATTTGTTTTTATATTTTATAAATTTTTTAAATAAGACGGATGTCAAACGTTGGAGCTGAAAGTCAACAAGTGCTAATATTTTAGGACGGAAGGAGTATATTCAAAATAGTGTACCACACACTGTTCGTGGGTATTACATTCAAATATTCAGGTTGTGTTTATTGTTGTACATTCAAAATAGTGTACTCCCTCCGTCCTAAAATAATTGCATTTCTAGGTTTCAAATGATGAAAACAATGTAATGGTGAAATTACATATATACCCCTATAAAGATGTAAATTGCATCTCGGGATAAGAGAAAGTAAATAAAAAAAACAAATAAAGTTAATTTGTCTTATATGTACTTGTGCACTTATTGTGGGACCAATTTTGAACCCTAAATGTGCAAATATTATGGGACGGAGCGAGTATGCAACTGTCAGGCCAGTAGGCTTTTTGGCCGTTGGCAAGGGAGTGGCTTGAACACCTGGGCATGCATGTGTCACAGAAGACCCATGGATCTCTCTCCCTTTGTTCTCGATGAGCGGCTCCCTTTGTACCTCGAGCGCCAGGTTCTCGATGAGCGGCTGTTTTTCTAGAAGTTCGGTCCGCCCCTCGCGCGCGGTGCGCCGCCATGGGCCATGGCACCACCATCTTCATCTTCAGTTCACCGTGCATACGCCGTCCGGGCTGGAGACCAAGCAGAATTTACGTGCAGCACCGGCCGGCATCTTTGGTGCAGCACAGCAGCAGCGCGTGTCCTCTTGCGAAAACACCGATCAAAAGACCAGGCCACAGCTGCGTGCGCTCGAGTGGTGTGCTCAGCCGCCCTCAGCAGTGAAATGAACCTCATCATCCCCACTCACCCACCCTCGTCCTACTCGATCGGGACCATGACGCATCGTTGCAAAACGCCCGGCTGTAAATGAAGCTGGTCCAATTCCAAAGATGCAATGATGCTACACGGCAGAGACACGCAGAGGAGCCAACCAAGGGGGCGGGCGCGTGATCTGGACGCAGATCCTCCGCCGCCCGTGCGATCAATCAACAGCAGTCGTGTGTGTGATCATGAGCATGAGCCTGCGCCGCGGCGCTGCATGCGCTCCCTCTGCATGTGGGCTCTGTCCTGTCTCCTCCCCCACACGGTTCCCCAAGCGCCGCGCCGGCGTGCACGCCCCCGCCGCACCTTGGGCATGCACGCGCGCGTCTCCCGCGGCCTTCCTTCCCGCCGCGGCCGCTCCACTCGCTCGCTTCATCGCGGCCCTGGCCGTGGCCGGCGCCTGACACGTCACGTCTCGCCGTGCCGGGTGGGCCCACCAGCCACCAGCTGGAACTCGGAGCGCCGGCGCGTGTCGCTCGAGCTGCCCTTTGCGTCCGCCAGCTAGCCCACTACGCGCCTCCAAGACAACGCTATATAAATGCGCTCCACTGCCGCGCCTCCGCACACAAGTTGAGCTTCATCAGTTCATCACTACCAAGCGAGAGCGGTGGCCACTGGGTGTGCGTTCAGCTGAGCCTTGCTAGGGTTCAGCCGGCACCATGTCTACGCGCGGCGGGGGCGGCCGGCGTGGCGGCCGAGGCGACTCCGGAGGAGGAGGAGGACGCGGGGGAGGTGGCGACCGAGGGCGTGGCCGAGGCGCCGCGGAGTTGGGCGGCCGAGGTGTCAGCGGTGTGGCGGTGCGAGGCGGCGGCCGTGGGGCCAGCGACAGAGGAGGGCACTTCTTCCATGGTGCCCAGCCGGTCGTGGGGCGAGGTGGGCAGCAGCGGCAGCACCATGGCGTGGCTCAGGGACGCGGGCAGCAACAGGTCGCCGCGCCGTCGTCGGGGCCGCCGCCGATGCCGGCAGAGGTCGTGGCGCTGAGCGGCGAGCTGGAAAGGAGGGCAGTGGTGGCAGAGGTTGGAGAGGGGGCGTCGGGCCCGACGACGCGTGCGCCTGCTGCCCCGGCGCACGTTGAGAGGGAAGGGATGTCTTCGTCGTCGGCGCAGGCAGGCCAGGCGGCGCAGGTGGTCGCTGATGCGCCCGCAGGGAGGCTGCCTCCGGCGTCGAGCAAGGCGCTGGTGTTCCCCGGTCGGCCGGGGTACGGGACGGTCGGCCGGAGGTGCCGCGTGCGCGCCAACCATTTCCTCGTACAGGTCGCCGACATGGAGATCTACCATTACGATGTATGCATGCATGGCCCAGTTTTACTCATTCCCAATTTTTTTTGAATCCATTTAAATTTTGTATTGCAATATTTTTGCGGCCTATGCAAGGAAACCGATCAGAGAGAATACCTATAAATCAGAAGCTAAATATTATGAAATTGGCACAAACTCGTGCCGGTTCGTTTAAAAAAAAAGAAGCTAAATATTCCTCTTACACTGTCAGTTTAAGTCATGCGGTTGCTACTTTGTTGTTTACTTATCCCACTCCACCAGATCATTATTTGGGTTCCAATTTGTAAGCGTTTCAGAATTTGACGTTGCTATCACAATATAGTGACATGTGGGACAAGGTGTCAAATTCTGAAAGGCTTATGAATTGGAATCCAAATAATGAAATGACTCGCCAAAAACCTTCTTTTGCAATTATTTTTACTGAATAATTGATCCTATATATTGTATAAGCATAGAGCTGTGTTAATATTCATTCTTGTAGATACTTATCGCATAGAGTGTGCACCGCGAAATGATGGACCAGCTCCACATATGTTTGCATGGTTTCAAATTGTGCTCATAACAAACCTGGGAGGCTGGGAGAAAAACCTGCTATAGTTCAGCGCTTGCCTCCTGGCTCCAACTTATTCTTGTAAATAAGTTTTGGGAGTAAATTAGCATATGATGATCTACATTCATCTTCTAAGTGCGATTTCTATCTGTGTGCAGGTGGTGATTAATCCGGAATCAAAGTCACGTGAAAGAAACCGGTGGATTGTTAAAGAGCTCGTTGAACTGCACAAGCAATACTTGGATGGGCGGCGACCTGTTTATGATGGAAAAAAGAGCCTTTTCACTGCTGGTCCACTCCCATTCAATACTAAAGAATTTGTTCTGAAACTAACAAACCCTGAAAGAGCAAACCAGGGGTATGGTGTTTTGCATGCTTTTTTTTCTAATAATTACTTTATATGTGTTAGGTTGTATTCATCCTTGTCCTCCTATCTGCAGTGAGAAAGAGTACAAGGTAACCATAAAAGATGCTGCAAAAATAGATCTGTACAGCCTTAAGCAGTTTTTGGCTAGTAGGCAGAGGGAACTGCCACAGGATACTATCCAAGCTCTTGATATTGCGCTAAGGCAATGCCCAAGTGCAAGGTAATTAGTAAATGCATGCACATTTCATATCCATGCAGTACCTGTTAGCTTACCCTTGTACACCCACATCA
>JAZFNS010020003.1:1544996-1555813 GCA_037127165.1 Alloteropsis angusta | reverse complement strand
TACTAGTCAAGATTACTTAACAATACAAATAGGGCTTGCAGAGATTTTTGCACAATACAGTAATTCAATTACATGCTATATGTGGCATATTGATTGTATGGCTAAGGTAGAGGCTTGGATGGGATTTTTGTGTCAATGGGCCCCTGTATGCTACATAAAGTTGCAAACCAATGTTTAACAAATGCATAAACATAACTCTATGGAAAAATATATGGGTAAAACTACCATCAAGCATCACATATTAACAAACCACAAGCATTAAGAAAAACCACAAGCAAGTGAAAAGAAGGCAAGATACTAACACATTTATTGGGGATATTAGGGTTCGCGCCAGCCTTCAATAAGTACTTAATACAATCAGTTAAGCCATGAGTAGTTGCTACCACCAGGGGTGTGTCGGGATCAATGGAATTCACATCCGCACGCGCCTGTGAACATGTAAATAGATTAATTAATGACATTTTGTATGGGACTACACCTTCAGTTATGCAAGCTACTAATGGGGTGAAGGTAAACAGAAGCAAACCTCGACAAGTAGCTTCACACATTTCAATGCAATAGATTCAGCAAGTCCGTCAGAAGTAGCATGAAGTGTCGCAACCAGCGGTGTACCTAAAACTTCTGAAACCATGTTTGGCTACAGTTTTTTAGGACAAGAAAGAACAGGACATCACCTCTACTGAAAAGAAATTGAAGTTAATATAGGACAAGATATTGAAGACATTCTTGGAACAGAAATGGAGGCAAATTATTTTGGGATTAAACCTTTTTCTAAATTTGAAACACAAAAGTTATCTGACTGAAGACGTCAAACAGTACTCTACCATATACAGAAATTTAACATATATCTGTTCTCAATAGACATCCTTGCTTTTGTTTGAGTGCTTGTCGCTAGCTCATGACAATTTCTAATGAGCTATCTTATTGATGACTAAAGCCTTAGCAGCGATAACAGCCTTGTCACAAGAAGAAAAGGTGACATAGATATTAGACAAAAAGAAAATTATGTTGCGCCAAATCAAAATAGAAATCACGCACGGTACATCAAGGATTTTCTGTTTAATCTTAAAAAGTATGGGAGAATTGAACCTTTAAATCAGTTGACATCATAACTCCAGCTACAATCACAGAAACGGGAAATAAAATATGCAATGGTGTAATTCCCTAAAAAAGATGCAATGGTAGACTGTACATGATTTTAAACTGATAGTAATATGAAATGAATATAAAACATGGAGTTCATGAAGTGCCGTGGTGCATGAAGTAGAAGCACAGTAAATTAAAGGCAGATAGAAGGCCATGGTGAATGAAGTGCAGTTCAACGAACCATGCACATGCATTGCATTTAGCAAAGGTAGAACAAAAACATGGAGTTTGCTTATTACATCTGCATGGTGCTCCAATAAAACCTTCATGACATTAGCCTTCCCATAGACAGCAGCAATATGCAGCGGTGTGCCATGAAAATAAGCTGCATCAACAGAAGCTCCTCTAGAAAGCAACAATCTCACTACTTCATCATGCCCTAGATGATAAGAACAAGAGAGCTAAGTTAGTGTCTACCACTTCCCTAACTTGACATAAAATATAAGAAATAAGGGCCAAGTGTGAATATAACAAGGAATTGGATAAACAACACAAGGATGTAACCTTAAAAAATGTATCATGCATATCATACTAGGGGTTGTTTACTGATACAGCTATATAGATGCAAACATTACGTTAGAGATTTCTAGGGAAAAAATAATTGTTCTTACAATGTAACAGGTAGGCACAAAGTAACAGCAAATTTTGATTCATGAGGAAAGCACCTAACTACTGTGACTGAGCTCCTGTAAAGTGTCACAAAATGTCATACAAAGGCAAAGTAAGGAATGTTGAGCATAATTTCAGTCAGGGTTTAAAGGAAAAGAGTTACACAGGACAGCACTAGAAGAACAAAAACCACTAAACCAGGAAAAAAGTCCTTAAATCAATAATTTTTCTTGCCCTTTATAAACTAACAAGCAAAATCAAACTACCATTGTGATAGATCATAGATGAAGAAATCCACATCTTATTATAGGTGAGAAATGACCACGTGAAAGAAACGTACAGTATCCCAGCAACAGTGAAGTGCTCCCTTATATATATTTCTTTTAGAAAACATATATGTGTAAATAGGGTCCAGAATTTGCAGAGCGAGACCGTATTTTGCAGCACAGTGAAGAGGAACTTCGCCAGGTTCATCTTTCTTATTTGGATCAGCCCCATTCTCCAGAAGGTACCTCACAGTGTCCAATTTCCCATCCAATGCAGCAGCATGCAGAGCTGTCACACCTGCCAGCAACATCGAGAGCATGTTATTTGTGTGAGGTCATGCACCATCATAGAAATTCCATCCACATGGGGTGAATCTACATATGTTAGCTTTGAGTTTGGCATCTAGTGAATGGGCTGAGTTAGATACAAACCCACCAAAACAAGTTAGGCGATGCATTGAGTAAATAGGATGCAAAATTAAGATCACAGCAGACTGCATTATTTCAACTATATGGATTGAATGCGGAGAATTTGACTGGGAAATGTAGATTTAATGATTTCAATGCTACAATTACATTTTCCAAATTACGAAAATCAAGCCTTAGTGGAGCCGAGATCATAACACAGAGCGAGGGAAGCAACAGGCACGTACCTGTCTCGCTACTACCGACATTTATGTCGAAACCGAGCTCATTGACCATGCACTTGACGACATCCAGCCTCCCCATGCGCGCCGCCGCCTGGAGCGGGCCCTGGCCCCCGACGCACACGTCCGCGAGCCTCGCCTTCGCCTTGGCGTCCTTGCCGTTCGCCATCTCTTCAGCACCCGACCAAAAGCGTACGACAACACAAAGCAGCAATGAGATCACACAGTCGCAGTGGCAGCAGCATCCGTACAGCCGCGAAGCAAAGGGAACCCAACGCCCTAGTGCGAAACGCGCGGGGTCCATGTCGAGGGCCCCGGCCGGCCGCCGCACCGCACGAGGGGAAACGACGGGGAACGGAGGGAGGGAGGGAGGCGGCATTTGCTTACCCCTGACGCGGCGGAGGTCACCCTTGAAGGCGGCGTCGAAGAACTCCATCTGCGGGGACTTGTCGCCGTACGGGAGCTGGGAGTTGAGGGTGAGGAAGATCCTCGTGTTTAGGTCGAAGGCTCCCTCCATGGCCGCCGCCGCCGCCGGTGCTCGTGCAGCAGGCTGCAGGCGGCTAGGGTCTTTTTTTTCGCCTCGGTCTCCGCGCAGGTTTCGTGGTGCTTTGCGGGTGTGACCAACTGGAATTTTTTGTCATCCGTCACATAAAAGTTTATATGTATAAAATATTAAGTGTATTCGAAAAAATTACTCTATTCATGAATGAAATATATGTCGCAAGACGTATCTAATTATCATATTTAATCCATATTTTACAATAATAATGCTACAGTTCATTAATTATTATCATTCATTAAATTCGTCTCACGATTTTCAGGCTAGATTTATAATTTGTTTTATTAATAGTCTACGTTTACTCTTAAATAGTATATTTCTTTTAATGTGACATTTCCACAACAGTGTTTTTTCCTTAACTTTCCTCGATCTAAACGCCCCCTTTGAGGAAATGAAGAAGCGAAGCGCGAGGAGCAGAGGACGGGGCACGCAGCGACGCACGCAAAATTGGACGTGCGCGTGGTGCGTGAGGAGAGTACCGGACAGTGCTTGATCGGCGCGGCAACCGGACGTGCGTTTTCACGCCGAGCGCAGTCACAAACTAATCGCCCTTCCGCCTAGTGGGGGAGAACGAAGAACATCCATTGTTGGAAGAAGAAATGCTACTACGGCGGCAATAAAGCACGCAGGATCAACTTTGTTTAGATCGGCAGGAAGGGACGAGAAATGCTACTACGCTGTGTTTATCGGAAGCTTGCATGTGAAAGTTGATAAAAATGGTCATTGAAAAAACATAGCTGAAAAAAAATATGGCGAAGGTCGTGTAGCTGCCCATGTGTTATTACCATCAAAACTAACAAGAGTTATACGTAGATACACACAAAATAACTAAAGACATCCCTCTGGAGCAAGATGCAGCTACAGCACTAGCAGCAACCAGAGCACGGTGATTGGTGAACCTCCAAAAGGAACATCCAGAGACAGCGGGAGGCGAAGCGCAAGCAAGTCCATACTCAACATGATGTTACTAACGTTTATCAGAAACAACGCCCTTTTTCACGACCTCAAGTGCCTCCCTGCAAACGAGTGAAATTAAAAGAGTTAAAAGGGACAGAGGCGTAACAGGTTATGGAAAAGATGCTAGATGCAATGTACCAATGCTTCTCAAACCATAGATTATGCAATTGACCAAAGCATAATATTTGAAGGTGTGGTATGCTGGATGATTTGCTAAATACACGTGGAAGAAAATGGAAGTAGTAACTAAAACATCTCAATAACAAATGTTGAAAATGTGGTCCTGAAATTTGCACTTTTGCCGGCACTCGTACCAACATTTACCCCTGAAATAATGAAGCGTATATTAAAGTTAAACTATGCCAGACGGCAAAGATTAACAACACTTGGCCCATGCAAGAAAGCAGCAGGGCGACAATCAACATTATGTCAATAGAGGGCAGAAATGATTTGTCCAAAAAAAAAGACATGAATATCTGGTAGGCACCGAATGGTGTTGGAATGTTCTCAGAGAAATAATAGTTAGACATTACCACATTACTTTCTCAACCTCAGCATTGGTAGGATCCACTTTCAGCCCATCCAAAAATGCATCCAACGCTTTCTTGTACTCCTACATAACGAAAACATGATTTCCAGCAAGCTGTTGTCATAGCTGAGGTAAAAAGGCCATAAGAACCCCAAATTATAGCTAACTGTGGTATAATCTGACCTTGAGGGACATAAGAGCAGCCCCTTTACGGTAGTAACCTTTGACCCATTTGGGACGATTATTTATGCACGACTCAGCATCTAACAAAGCCTTTTGGGCTTCACCAGTTTTTAGATAGCAAAGGCTTCTATTTGAATACAGGGTTGCATCAAGATTGTCTAGCTCAAGTGCCTGCAACAAACTGAATATAATAAATATGACATCCAAGCCAAAAGCCAGAATAAAATGGGTAAAGAGGTGTTGATTTGAAATCAATTCATCCACTAGGTCGTCAGTCTACAGCGTCAATTCATGCCATAAATTTCTATTGCCACCATGGTAGTTTGACCGACTAGCTGCAAGTGCCGATCCCTGTCCCCCAATTTTTCACTTTCTTAGCAGGTTGTTCATAAATAGTTCCAACACAATCCGGTTACAGTTGATGCAGGAACTGAGCGGACAAAAATTAACACAAATAATTGTTTGGTTTGACTGTTCCAAACAGTGTAAAGCACATATTCAGTTTTATTTCATAGCAAGGAAAGCATTTGGTATAACAGTTATTAAGAGATTGCTAGGATACAGGTTTATTAGGAACATTGGTAGGTAAAGGTGGTAATGGTTTGCATTAAAACCGGTTTAAATGGTCCGGGCCTCTTTCGGTGTGGCCTTGGTTTGGTGAGAAATGGGCTAGAGCGTCATATAGTTTGGTTCAATTCGGTTTTAGTAGAAAAATGATTTGGACCAGTTTGAGATGGACCGGCTGTGGATCACCCTCGTCCTCCTCCGCAGACGACATGCGCACCACCGCCAAGGAGGTAGTCACGCTCGGCGCTGCAGTGGCCCAATCAGCAGCCATCGACCAGCGGCGAGGGTGTTCCCGATCGAGCAGGCGAGCACGGCGCCGGGGTTGCTTCCTCTCCCGATGCGGCGGTGACGAGGCGCGCCCCAATAGCAACTGAAGCAGCGGGACAGCTCGACGGGAACAGGACAGCACCGGCGTCGCCTCCGGCGGCGTCCATCTTGCAGGGTGCGGTCTGCGTCAGCGATGCTGCCTCCACCAGGACGCACGTGCCGTCGCACATGACGATCGTAACCATCTTCCGTAGCTCCTTCGGCTGCATTTCATGTGCCTACGGCGGCTGCTGCTCGGTCGCCGGAAAAGCGGGCTTGTCTCTTCCTCCTAATCTATTAATTGGAACGCGCTTGAAATGACTTGAGAAGGCAGCGGTAGAGAAAGCTAACTGGTGGAGCCATATCTGAAACGGTTTAATCGTGCATATGGATTGGTTTAGTTTGGATGCAGAAGCGTGATGGGTGGTGTGGTGTGGTTTACGATTGACGTTCTTTGGCGCACAGTTCGGTGCAGTTTTAGTCCAGATTTGGGACCATTAGCAGCTTTATTGGTAGGCATGAAAAGCAAAACATGACTTCATATCAATGCGACCAGTTAAAATCAAATTTAAATAATTAGCTTTCCACAGTCTCCTTGTGCTGTTGCGCACATTTAAGAGCCACAGGCATGAGGGCATGCCTCCCTAAAATGGCATAACTAGATGGATAATTATTTTCTTGCAGATTAAGACCATAACATTGGATGCTGATGCACAAATGGCATTAAAAGTAGAAAATGATAATATGCAGACATATACCTCAGAATAAAGCTTCAATGCGTCAAGGTAGTCCTTTCTCTTTACTGCCTTTTCTCCACGTGATCTCAGTTCAGCCTTTCTATCCTTGAGTTCGTTACCATTCCTGACCTAAATCATAGGCAGTACAAATTATAAAAATATAATTGAGAAACTTAAGTAACTATTACCTTCGAATTATAGATAGCTAATCCAAGTCTTTCAACACATGATTAACTGATTAAGCGTCATGCAGTTTGGTGAACTGGTTGTTCTCAATCATTCGGGATCAAATGGGAGAAACTTAAGTAACTATTACCTTCAAACTATAGATAGTTAATCCAAGTCTTTCAACACATGATTAAGCACCATGTCAGTTTGGTCAACTGGTGCTCAATATTCGGGATCACAATACAAAAGTAGGATAGACCAACAAGGTAGAGGGCCCAATAATAAATTGAAAGCTCTTATTAAAGTCAAACCTTGGGGCATGATGATCTTGATTTCTCGTGAGTGGTAATTCCTTCAACACTCCAGTCTGCATCTGTTTGGACAGGAGAAGTGAAAAGGGAAAAAATCTCCACAAGGTCTCTTCTTCCTAAACTTGAAGCAATCTCTATTGGCCTCCGACCACACTGAAGTAAAAGAGGAATAAGTTATATTGGATTGCTTTATACATCCAAAAAAATTCTGGAAGTGGCATCACTTTCATTGAGAGGCATGCCCAAATATTTTTTAAGTGTTATCATACCAAATCAGGAACTTGATCGTAAGAGTTCAGTTGAAGGCAAAAGAATTCATGTAAAACCATAGAAGGGTGTGCAATGTGTGCAAAGAGGAAGATAGATGCACAAGCATATGCTCTCAACACCATGTTACAGGTGTACAAAAATACAAAAAGGTGGTCTGGAAGCATAAAAATGCTTGTGTCTTTGAAGGATGGTCGCCTAACGTCAGTAACCTCCTCCAGACAGTGGCGGAGGAGTGCAGTTTGTGGTGTATGGCTGGAGCATCCAAGCTCCAGGACCTCTGGGCAAGGTCGTTAACCGTGGCGGCTTAAGCCCCAAGGGTCCCAGGGTCATGTTTGGTTACTTGGCTGTGGCGAGCCAGTAACTTTTCCATTAGTAGTGGGTGGGTGTGGGTTTTATACTCGGCCTGGTTCTATCCAGGATCATTGTACTATTTCTCTTCTACCTTGATGAAACATGCAGCTCTCCTGCGTAGTTCAAAAAAATAAAAAAGATGGTGATATGATTGTGTATCCACATTCCACAATCATATATATTGCATTTCATATGCCTACTAACGGCAAGAAATTGGAAGAATACAAACTCACTTGATAATTTGGAATGTTAGGGTCTGCGCCTGCTTCCAGCAAGTACTTGATACAGTCAGTCAAGCCATTCACAGTCGCCAACACCAATGGAGTGTTTGGATTAGCAGAATTAACATCAGCACCAGCCTGTGGTTATGTACAATGACAAGAAAAATGTCAACGCATACAACAATAGAGGAATTCAGTAACCACAACCCCATTTATATCCTATTGCAGCAAAATGGTTCCCATCTAGTAGTCATTAGTCAAGACAAAACGAAGTGAAGGGGGAAAGGATACCAGACCTTGATAAGTAGCTTCACACACTCCAGTGAATCAGATTCATCCAGTCCATATTTGGTAGATTTAAGAGCTGTACCCAGAGGGCTACCTGACATTTCCGAAGTGCTGTTTGGCTACAAATTTAAAAAGAAAAGGGAAATCCACAACACAAAATGAGACAATTCAACAGGCTGTAGAAAAATGGATGCAAGTATAACACTGGAAGTTTGGAACAGAATTATAAAGAGGCAACCTGAAGGCTACACAATATTGTGCATATTATACACATCCAATTAATATTATTGAGAACCTCACATACTACCCAGAAGCTGGTAACTTATTTATTATGTCCAGATACGAACAATATGACATTAGAAGTTTAGAACTGAGCATTTCCAACATAACTTTGATGCAGATGTCATCAGGAAGATCAAGAAAGAAATATCAGAACTTGTTAGCAATATATATAATAAAAACTAGAATGACATCAGGATATCAGAAAATGGTAATGGCAAAATCATGAATTTCACTAATCACATCTGCATTGTGCTCCAGTAGGATCTTCACAGCACCAGTCCTCCCATAGGAGACAGCAATATGTAACGGTGTCCCATAAGGACCAGCTGTATCAACTCTGGCTCCTCTGGACAACAACAGTCGTACTACTTCTTCATTCCCTAGATAAAATCAAAAAAACGTATCAATGACACATACCGTAGCCACACTTTAATCAGGTCATATCATTCATGAGATAGGTCTTATAACACTTTAAGATGCGACATATGAAATACAGAAAAAATGAATTGGCTATTCACTTTCAACTGTGCTGGAACAAACAACCAAATGTAGGGCACTAAATCTGCAGAGTATAGCTTGTAGCAGACATTCATGCAAGAGTAAAGGATGAATTTATACTAGCCTATGTGTTGATAACATGGGCTCAAACCATGATATGAAAGTCGCTAATTGAAATTATGATCGTATACAGAATGGTGTAACACCACTATATATATCAAAGCATGGTATGAAAGAGTTCCAGCAATTACTGAAACACTGGTGGAATATAGTGAATTACTATACAAATTGATAAATGAATGTTGAATGGTCAAATATGGGGAAGGTTGCATGTAATAAATCTGGTAAATGTAATTTTGTAAAGAGGAATAGAAAGCTGTTATTGTAAAGTACACTTCAGATTGACAGTTTCACATACTGTTTTAGCCATAAGGGTTAGACAAAGCAGTCGCATAGAAAGGATATAGCAAGTTTCAAAGACAGAAGATCATATTGTGAAGCCAGCTGCTACAGGAAAATATTAATAAATAATTCAGGTTAAATGGAAAAGACCACAAGTGATGGCTAGATGTTCTTGTGTATTTAGAAACAATACATTGATAAGCATATCTAGAGGGATACCATTTTTTGCAGCACTGTGCAGGGAACCACAGGCTGTCTCATCTGGCTTATTTGGATCAGCTCCATGGTCAAGAAGAAATCTCGCGCAAGCCACTTCTCCAAACAATGATGCACAACACAAAGGTGTTCCTCCTGTTAAAATAAAATGAACACCTTATCAGGTCAGAAACATCACTAATTTTCTCAATGCCTGCTTCTGGGAGAAATGGGAGTACTAAGTTAATAACTTTTTTTCCAAGAGAAATGGGAGTTCCCTGACGAATTCACAAATTACAAGTCCGTACAGCTTACATGACCCAATCCATAAACACGAACATGAATTCAATTAAGTTAGCATGGGAAAATCACACACCATCGCAGACACCATCGCAATCCACGTCAAATCCGAGCTCCTCCACAAAGTACCTGCATACCTCCAGTTTCCCCAGTAACACTGCCAACTGAAGTAGCCCCATGTGACCGATATTCATTTTACCAAGCTTTGCCCTGGCCTTCTCTTTCATGCTACCCACCAGCACTTCAGCAACCAAAAATGTCAGAGAATAATCACGATTAGATGCAAGTCGTGAAACAAAAGGCGAAAATCGATTCGTGCTGACCCTTGAGGCGGGGAACATCTCCGTCCTGGATCGCCTCGATGAACTTGCCCTTTATCGAGTCGCCTAACGCTGGACGCAGGAAGTAATAAACAACCGAAGCAACTCCGCCGTTAGTAAACTGCGCCGCCGGATGGAGAAGTGGCACGAGCTAGGGTTCCAGGTCGGGGGTGTGGCGGAGACGCACGTACCCAATATCTGGCACCCGAGCCAGTAGTAGAAGTCGTACTTGTCCACGCCGCCACTGGACGGCGGCTGCGGCGGATCCATTCTAGCTTTTCCGCGGCGGCGGAAGCGATGGTTTGGTTTTGGCGGTGGCTTCGCGGGGAAGGAGGTGGGAACTGGGAAAGCCGAAGAGGCGGTAACGTGGGAAATAGGAGGCCCGCAAATTTCCAGGGACCGCTTGGCGGTGATCATTGCGGGCTGTCGGGCAGAGGTGGTAAGAGAAGTCAAACAGATCCCCATTCCAATCTCCAATAGCAAGTATTGGAGATGAAGGAGAAAAAAAACAGCTCCAACAATCCCCAATAACTTCCCCACTTTTTCTCCATTGACAAAAAATACCCCTCCATTCCCACTATAGTNAGATACTCCTCTCATCCCCAATACAAATATTTATTGAGAATGACTTATTGGAGATCTGTTGGAGCAGTTTTCCCAATAATCCAATATTTTGATTTTGTCCATCTCCAAAACATCTTTATT
>JAZFNS010020003.1:918870-934110 GCA_037127165.1 Alloteropsis angusta | reverse complement strand
TTTGCGCGCGGCGCATGTAATGCGAAAAAAGCCCACATTCAGATGGCGACCCAATTACAAAATAGCCCCCACAGATTCAAAGCCCATAGAGCATTACCAAAAAAAGGCCACCTCGGATCAGCAGCGGCAGCGCGCGCCCCCGGCTTCTCATCTCGATTTTCCGCTCCCGCTCCCATTCAGTTGTGGACCCATCAACAAAGAAGGCTCCCACCGATTCAAAGCCCATATAATACCACCAAAAAAGGCCACCTCGAATCAGCAGCGGCAGCGGCAGCGCCCCGCGCCCCCGCCCCACCTCGGTTTCTCATCTCGATTTTTTACGTGTGGCAGTGGGCCCCACGAAAATACAGCGGGCCCAGCTACCATACTCACGAACACATCGAACAGATCCGATCCGTTAACCGCGGACGCCACCCGCCCCACATCTTGCCCGGTAGTTACGCTTCCCCCCGCCTCCTCTCTTCCAATCGCATCACGCCCCTCCTCCCCTTCCTCCTCGTCGTCGCCTCCGCCTCCTCCCAATCTCCGCCCCCAATTCCGAGCACCCCAGCCCAAAATTCGCCACCCCATCCAGTAGGAATCGCGGAGCGCCGCAAGCCCTAGCCATGGTGGAGCGCGCGGCATAACCCTAGCCCCGCTCTGCAATGGCCGTCACCACCGCCGCCGCGGAGCGCCGCAAGCTCAGCGGCTACCTCCGCGCGGTCCTGTCCGTGCCGTCCTGGGACGAGGCCGCTTCCCTCCCTCCGCTCTCCCTCTCCCCGTGCACCCTCCTCTCCGCCTGTGGGGGGGCCCTGCCCCTCGCGCCGCTCCCGGACGACGGGCAGCCCTCGCCGCGGTCCTCTTCCAAGTGGAGGGCGTCCCCCGCCGGCGGCGGCGCCAGCGTCGTGCGCCTGCTCAGGACGCTCGTGGCGAACCGGTGCGTGGAAGTGGAGGGCACGCTGCTGCGGGTCGTCACGAGGAGGAGGGCGGCGGGGGAAGGGGAAGGGGACGGGGACGGCGCGGTGGCGGTGGAGGCCAGGGCGCTGGTGCTCGTCGACGTGTACCTGCCCGTCGCCGCCTGGTCCGGATGGCAGTTCCCGCGCTCCCGCACCGCTGCCGCTGCTGTCTTCAAGCATCTCAGGTGCGTATCTGGTCTAGTATAAGCGCTTCATCCTCCTGACTTCCCGAGCCGAAGTTGGAGCTTTTCAGGGCTTAGGGGTTATAATGTAACAATATTAATATCATTTGGATGGGGCTTGGTGGACCTTACACTCTGATGTGCCTGTGTTGCCTTTACTGGATCAAGTTATGAGAATTGGCGATCCGTTTATGTTAGGAAATCAATTTCAATCCTGCTCCATCACCTTCCATGTTTCCTTTCTGGGACTTGCTGCAAGTCGTAAGTGCTAGCCAAGTGCCTGTACATTGCGACAGGTTTCCAGATCATAAGTTCTGGACATATGTGTTCTCAACAACTAAGTTCTTTATAACTCTGTGTATAATCAGACGTAATTTTCAGAGGGTGGGAGCAACTTTGAATCACAAGGAATCTCTCCGTTCCAAGAATGTCCAATATGCCTGGCACCTGCAAACAAAACTTTTCATATAATACCCTGTTTCAGGCTTGATGCTGTTTATATTTATACTGAAATTATTATTTCTTTTTGTTATTTGGAGTTTGGACTGCTATGGGCACTTTCTGGTCTTTAAAAAAAACAAAGAGATGAGCCCTTTCTGGGTTATATATGCCTGGGGGAAAAATCTGGGACATAAATTTTGTAAATTATATAAGCATACTGCACTTCGTAACCCTACAGGTCTTTAAAAGACTGTCTGTTCAGCTTCTCTTCAGACTATGTGATGGAATCTTGTACTAACCTAATAGGTTTCAAATTTGTGGCATTTTCACTCTTTGCAGTGTTATTGTCAGTGCCTCTGCCATTAATAGAAATGCTTATTTTCCATATCAAGTCCCTAATATTCAAATTCACTGTCCCTTATGTAGGTAACCGTGCACCTTTGAATTGAGTGAAACTGTAAAAATAAGTTTGTTGGTTTTTCAATTTTTTAACCCCCTCCCCTCCAAAAAAAAATTACTCCTTATTCTGCTTCAGAAGACTTAATAATTGTCAAGCCTATCAGTTCGGCAATTCAACAACTATTCATTGTCAGTAGTATTTCATGTGTTTTGCCAACTTCCTCCTAAGATTAATCTCTTTTTTCCTGGCAGTTGCAACTGGGATGCTAGGAAAGCTCTGCTTGCTTTCGACTGGAATTCTCATGACGGTCCACACTATGATGACCGTTTCATTTGGAGCTGCACTGATTGTCATGTACTTTGTTGCAAGGACCATCAGATAGCATCTAAATCAAATAACGAGAAGCCATTTGACCTGCACGAAATCTTCAAAACTCTCCCTGGTGTTAGGATGGAGAAGGGCATGCAGACAGCAAGAATAATACCAGATGCAGAACCTCTGGAACTGGGTATTTGGTCTCTCCCTGATGATGTATTGCATAAAGTACTGATTCTACTTAAACCCAGGGATTTGATAAGAGTAGCAGCAACTTGTCATCATCTTAGGAGTCTTGCTGCCTCTATTATGCCTTGCATGAAGCTTAAGCTTTTTCCTCATCAAGAGGCGGCTGTTGAATGGATGTTGAAGCGAGAGCAGAACACTCTTGTCCTAGCACATCCTCTGTACAAGCATTTCCAGACTGAGGATGGTTTCCCTTACTATATAAATGTTACCTCTGGTCAAGTATTTACTGGAAATGCTCCTACAATAAATGATTTCCGTGGAGGTATGTTTTGTGATGAACCTGGGTTAGGGAAGACAGTAACAACACTCTCTCTGATTCTGAAAACGCATGGAACACTGGCATACCCTCCACAAGGGGTGGACGTGAGTTGGTGCATGCATAAGCCAGATAAAAAATATGGATACTATGAATTAAGTCCCAGCTGGTCTTCTAATAGAAACAGCTCTCCATCTGTGTCCAAAAAGCTTCTGGGCAAAGATGTGATAACAGATGAGTCGTGTTCAAGTGGACTATCGCATAATGATGATCCTGCTTGCAGTACCAGATCTTCAAGGAAAAGAGGAAGGTTACTGAGCCCTGATCCAACTAAGGTCATGCTGCATGCTATGAGTGAGAAGTCCCCATCGTCGTCGCACAGCAAAGTGCATCCATTGCCAGCTACTCATGTACTGAAGATCACTAGAAAATCAAAACAAGTTAGGAAAAACCTCATGGATGAATACAGTAATGGTTCAGTCGACAACAAAAGGAAGAGAGGCACCACATTTGAGTTAAATGAGACTTGGGTTCAGTGTGATGCCTGCAGAAAATGGCGAAGGTTATCAGATGGAATAGTTCTTGATTCTACCAAAGCATGGTTTTGCTCTATGAACGCTGATCCTACACGACAGAAATGCACTGCCCCAGAGGAACCCTCGGATTTGAAGGAAAAGATAATCTATTTGCCAGGATTTTACAAGAAAAACTCTTTACCTGGAAATGAGGAAAATGTGTCGTTTTTCACAAACATATTGAAAGATAATGTTGCCATGATAAACTCAGAAGCCAAGAAAGCTCTGTCATGGTTAGCCAGACTTTCTCCTTCAAAACTTTTAGATATGGAATTTGTTGGTTTGACACGTCCAGTTCTAGATACACGTGCAACTACAGGCAAAGGTGCTCGTCCATATTACAAGATATTTCAAGCATTTGGCCTTGTGAGAAAGATTGAGAAAGGTGTTAGTCGGTGGTACTATCCCTCTATGCTTGATGATTTAGCTTTTGATTCGGCTGCACTTGGAGTTGCTCTTGAAAAACCGCTAGATTCGACTAGGTTTTATTTATCTAGAGCCACCTTGATAGTGGTACCTGCTAACTTGATTGATCATTGGACAACACAGATACAGCGTCATGTGTCCTCTGACACCCTTAATGTTTTTGTGTGGGGAGATCACAAGAAGCCATCTGCTCACAACCTTGCTTGGGACTATGACATTGTCATAACCACATTCAGCAGACTAAGTGCAGAATGGGGTCCACAGAAGAGAAGTGCACTAAAGCAGATCCACTGGTTCAGGGTTATACTCGATGAGGGGCACACATTAGGTTCGAGCCTTGCCCTGACAAACAAACTACAGATGGCTGTCGCTTTGGTTGCATCAAATAGGTGGATATTAACTGGTACGCCTACACCAAATACACCAACTAGTCAGGTTGCTCATCTTCACCCCATGCTAAAGTTTCTTCATGATGAAGTTTACGGTCAAAACTACCACTCATGGGACTCTGGAATCCATAGGCCTTTTGAGGCACAAATGGAAGAAGGACGTGTTCGTCTTGTGCAGCTGCTTCAGAGGACTATGATTAGTGCAAGAAAAGCAGACCTGAAAAATATTCCTCCTTGCATAAAGAAGATAACCTTCCTAGACTTCAATGAGGGGCATGCAAAAAGTTACAATGAACTGGTGGTTACTATCCGCAGAAATATATTGATGGCTGATTGGAATGACCCTTCTCACGTGGAATCCCTTCTGAACCCCAAGCAGTGGAAACTCCGTGCTACTACTATAAAGAATGTCCGTTTATCTTGCTGTGTTGCCGGGCATATCAAAGTAGCTGAGGCAGGTCAGGACATACAGGAAACGATGGATGATTTGGTAACGAATGGCCTTGATCCTTTTTCAGATGATTATCAGTTTATTAGACTTGCTCTTCTAAATGGGGCCAGTTGTTCCAGGTATGTAAGTTTTTGGTAAAATAAGATTATATTATGTAACAATCATATTATTTGCCTTACTAAAATATTCACATTGCTTTCAGGTGTAAAGTTTGGTGTCGATTGCCTATTATCACACCCTGTCAACATCTTTTGTGCCTTGATTGTGTAGCTCTTGATAGTGAAAAATGCACACTAGCTGGTTGTGGCTATCATTATGAGATGCAGTCTCCCGAAGCTCGTGGAAGGGCAGAAAGGACAGAAAATCCAAGCCCGAAATGGCCAGTGCCCAAGGATCTAATTGAGTTACAGCCTTCATATAAGCAGGTCTCAACTTGGGCTACCTTATCCATTTCCATCTATTTTGTGTGCTCTTGAAAAGAAGTTTTATGTAATTTTATCAACTTTTTTTTTGTAGGATGATTGGGATCCCGATTGGCAATCAACTTCTAGCAGCAAAGTTGCTTATTTGGTTGAGAAGCTTAGAAGTCTGCGAGAAACAGACATGAATCATGGGAATAATATAACCGGTAGTGCTGGTCATGCTAATGCATTATCTTGTCAAACACAGGCAACATTGGACAAAGTTATAATATTTTCTCAGTTTCTAGAGCATATTCACGTGATTGGGCAGCAGGTTAGTTTGAAATGATAATACTTCAGCTTTTGCTTAATGTTTATGCTAAATTACTTGACCATTGATATCCTTTCTGTTCAGCTGACTATTGCTGGAATAACATATGCGGGAATGTATAGTCCGATGCCTTTATGGAGCAAGGTATGTTTTCTTGTTTCTGGTGTTTAACCAGTAAAGTATACCCAAAGTATTTTTGTGATGCCTATTCTAGCCTAGTGCATGCTCTCTAATATTTGCAGAAGTGATCAAACCTCCTCTTGCGGTCTTGCCTGTGCCCATATTTTGTTCTCCATATCTTACATATCTCCATCTTTATAGCATCTCACTTGCTACCTATTCCCATTACACTTGCTCCTTTGCAAAATATCTTAAACATATCTTAAGGATTATCTGAATGCTGCTGCAATTCTATGCAGAGAAACGCCCTAACGAAGTTTCAAGAGGATCCAACGTGTATGGCTTTAGTCATGGATGGAACTGCTGCACTGGGGCTTGATTTGAGTTTTGTGACCCATGTTTTCCTCATGGAACCAATATGGGATAGGAGGTAATCCTAATACGCTTCTTCAAATAACCAAAGATGCGGCTGGATCTGTTTGATAATATTTACCTATCATGATGTTTCCATAGGGTAAATTCTTTTGAATCTTAATAAAATGTGAACTGTGACTTCATCTGCCAATTGTGTACAGTTGTCGTTTTGCCTTCCATCTATTTCAGATTTAGTGTTTTGGAATTTGCATTGGCAGTCAACAGTTGCTAGTCACACTGGCATTATCATGTATAAAGTATAATTGATTTTTGCACTTCCTTTTCTGTTCTGAACAGTATGGAGGAACAAGTTATTAGCCGGGCACATCGAATGGGCGCAACACGTCCAATTCATGTCGAAACTTTGGCTATGCGTGGTACTATTGAAGAGCAAATGCTTAAACTTCTGCAGGTTTGTGGGCATCCCATGTTTGTGACATTTCGATGCAAAGTTATTTGTCAAATCCTACTTTTGTTCAAGTATTTCCTTCATCTGCAGGATTCTAGTGCCTGCAGAAAAATGGTGAATAAAGGAACAAGCGGCACTGAGAATGAAGGAGGCCGGCCACATCGAAGCCTGCATGATTTTGCAGAGAGCAGCTATCTAGAGCAACTCAGCTTTGTGTAGATTGGATCAATTATTATTCTTGACTTTTCTTCCGTTTTTTCATAATCTCTGTTTCTTCCCTTCGATTGTTCCCTTGCATAGGAATAATAATTGATTGCAAGTCAATTCATGTATTCCAAACAGATTTGTTATGAATCACTTGCTTGACTTGTAAATAACCATCTTCAGCTCGACACTGGATGTGATCTGTGATGACTTTGAGCATGCCTTCAGACTTCAGTAAACCGATAACATCATGTCTTTTAGACGATGCTTAAGCTTCAGACCTTCATTATCTTTTACGTGAACAGCGCGCATACTTATCTACTACAGGCGTGAATACAGCCACTTCCAGGGACCACTTCCGGGTGTTCAGTCAGTAAAAAAAAGTTGCAAAAAAATTTTGCAAAAAAAATCTCACCATTTAGTGGTAGTAAATGTAGATTAATAACAAAATTAATTACTGCATGAAAATCGTCAGACAAATCTAATGACAAGTAATTAGAGGGTAATTAACCTATGATTTACGAATGATTACCGTAGCAACACTATTATATATTATAGGATAAGTAGTTCATTAGATTCGTCTCACAATCTACATTCCATCATTTAATAATTTATGTGTATATGATTCTCTTTGATGTGACGGTTTAAAAATTCCTGCTACTACGCGCAACAAGGACTGTCCCCGCTGAGACCTCTCGCTTCTGAGCCCAAATGGACGGGCAACGGAGCAAGAGCAACCATCATTATGTTCTGTCGTCCTCCCGATATACACGCTCACGTGCAGGAAATATACACATGCTGACGTGCAGGATACGATACACACATGATGATTTGTACCAAAAATATCTGAGCTGCAGCGTCTCAAACCAAACGTACCCACTCGTGGACACTTTAGCTCAGGTTTGCGCTTGCATTTGCAATCGTATCGGAAAATTTCCATGGCATTCTAAAATTGATGCTTGCTTATGCATTTACAGAGAGATTAGCCTGCTGCTACTAAGCATTTACATTACTTCAGCCCAAGCACTCTACTTTTCACACAAGAAAAAGAAAAAGAAAAAGAAAAAAAGAACGAGGGTAAGAGTAAAGAATTTGTAAACCGAAGAAAAAAATCTTCCTGTTTTCCTGGTAGCGAAAACTTCCTCATTTCAAGGGGCTAGGTAAAATGGTAGCCACGTTAGCAACCGAGCTTGACTGACGAGAGAGAGCCTTCACGTAGGTAGGGTACATGGCCTCAGCTCCGCATGTAATCAAGTATGTTTCTCCAGGTCAATCTAATATCAGTTAGATGCAATGTCATTATCGAGACTGGCGGTTGATTTGTCAACCACACGGACATTGTACTGCTGGTACACCCTTGCCCGGTTCTCCTGCCACCATTGTTCTGCTTGTGTCTCACTGAATCTCTTCCGACTATATTTACAAAAGAGAAGACAAGTTACAAGCTATAAACCAAATGAGAATTCAATAGGAGCACGATGTTAAGCTGAATGGGTAGAACACTGGCTTTTGCCAGCTGAGCACGAGTGAAATGCATGTACCTGAACCGAACCCGCTTGAGATCTCTGGCACCTCCAGGCAAAGAGGTGAGAGTAATGTAAACACCTGGTTCATCTTGTTCCACCCATTCAGCCTCATGGCCAGATTCTGCATCAGGTAGCCTGGTTCCATTCTTGCCCACTTCATGGATTGTCTTAGTCCTAACAGAATCTGTTCCATTAGAAGCAAGCACTCCATTATGACCATTTGTTATTTGTTCTCTGGAACTGCCTGGGCTGCCCAAACTCTCTATACCCACAGACGAAATGTCATTTGGAATGGAAATTCCAGGAAGAGGTGGCAATTTAGTGTTCTTGGCTGCTCCTCCAGGTAATCTCTCAGCCATCCCCTTCAACTGTTACAGAAAGAAAAAAGGAATTGGCCCTTAGATGGCAGTTGCAAAGCTCTTTTCCCATTTATTATTAGCTGTGAATATACATGGCAACAATTTAATCTGGAACCGGCAGCCTTTAATTGATGCTAAATTATTCAAACCGTCAGATTTTCCATTAAACCAAACTCCTTTATTCAAGTTTCATATCCTGGTTCTAAGATACTAACATAATGGAGGTAGTTAATGGGAAATAATACATAGTTCAAACTTCAAAGGTCTTTACCCTAAATGCTAACATTGAAATTAATTCTAATACATTTGCATGTGTGCATAAAAAAGAAAAAATCTCATGCCCACTCAGTAAGCAGACATACCTGTGCAGTGAGTGACTTGATTACTTCCTTTGCCGCCTTGCATTTTGCAGTTTCCTCCCCTGCAATGGAAATAGCTTCCTTCAATTGTTTGGTAGTTCTCTCCAGCTCCCCTTCAAGGAGTTGAGACTTCCTGGTAAGACTCTCCACCTGCAAGTCAAAAACTAACTACGTGAACAATTGAGCAGCGAGTCCTCTCTTTCTGATGACACTTGCATTAAAGAAAAGGAGCTTGAAATCTTGAAACTCAGAGGACAATAGTTTGTCCATCCAAATAGAGCTTAGAAATGTGACCATGTTAGTATTAAGTAGGCAAATAACAATCTAGTATAGAAAAATCCGGTAGACTGCCGAAGTCTAATGAATGCCCATACTTTATTACTGTTAAAAAACAAAAGGGTACATGTATCTATCTACAGCATAAGGTTGCATAGGTAAGCACGAAAAGAAACATAATAAACTAGTTTTTAGAACATAAAAATCAAATGTTCAGTATGAGAACACAAAAGACTGCTGCCTTATTGGCTGGAAATCGAGCATGATGTCAGCTAAAATTCTGATACTGCAGGAAAATACAAATATCAATTTATTTATCAAGTAGCATTGAAGAAGTGGAGCGAGCTGTGTACCTGAGACCTCAAATTCAGAACCTCTTGACTTAGTGCATCATTTGTTGGCTTTCCATCATTGGAAACAACTCTCGGAGATGTTAGACCGCCCAGAGTAGGTGTAGGTGTTGTAGATCGCGGGGGACTTGCTCTTCTAGAAACAGGTGATGTTGCCCTAGAAACAATTCTAGATCCAGGAACTGATGCCGAGAAAAACTTCTTTGACGACCCAAATACAGGATTGAAAGATCTTGAAATGTTGAGCCCACTCCAATGTGAACTTCCATTTGGCACAGGGGAAACACGGGTGCTATTAAATTCAAATTTCTTGTTTTTCTTGGAATATCTGCTATCCACATGCTTAAAAGATTCCATTGAAGACAATCTTGATAGTTGAGCATTTGACCTTGTTTCCAAATCCTCCTCAACTGTATCACTGAATCCCGGTACACTAGCGGCTCGCTTGGCTGAAGAATGCATGTCTGTCTCAAGTCCCTTTGTCAGTTTGCTATAGCAGCTATCGCAGACACGGTAAGGCTTGTTTGGATTTGGTGCTAATGAAGCCTTCAGCGATTTTTTACTGCTGCAGGAATGACAAAACACTAGAGCGCAGTTGTAGCAATTATGACGTTTTCTCCTCAAGTTGAATGGCTGACGGCAACCTGAGCACATTGATTGATCGACTCCAGAAACCCATTTGTGAATGCATATTGCTGCAGTGAAGTTAATTCCACAAACAACAGTTCTGACTTGCTTATCTTTCAGTGCTTCAACCAATGTAGGAGTATTCCTATCATCAGTATCACCATGACCTAAACGTCCATTTGCACCTTTGCCCCATGTGTAAACCTCAGTCCTAGATGTCAGGACAGCCACATGATAAGCACCACATGAAATCTCCTCCACAAAGTTTTTGTGTAGCTTCCCTTCAACACGTACAGGAAGCATACCATCAGCTTGTGCATTCCCAAGTTGACCATAGACAGCACTACCCATTGTATACACATGCCCAGAAGTTGTAAGGGCTACTGTCAAGCAATGGCCACAAGCAACCTGACAAAAATTGGGCTCCACCAAAGCAGCCACACAAGTTGGGACAAGTCGTGGTTCCTTGTCACCATGACCTAAGCGACCTTTATCACCATCACCCCATGTAAATATCTTACCAGAAGAACAATTGCTAGAACTTGAATTCCCAGCCATTACTTCCACAACTGCAGCAGTGTGCCAAACACCACAAGCTGCCCGCACAGTTCGTAACCCTTTGAGGGATTCAACTTCCCTGGGGACTGAGATACTTTCACGGTCTCCATGGCCCAGAACACCAAAAGATCCGTCTCCAAATGTGAAAAGCTGTCCAGCGGAAGTTACTAGGGCTGTATGCCAAGGCCCACATGAAATTGATGAAACATGTATACCCTCTAGTGGCCCATTCACGCGCTTTGGCACCCAGTGACTGACATCATTTCCATGACCCAAAAGCCCAAATTTAAAGGTGCCATCCCCCCATGTGTAAAGATCTCCAGACAGTGTAACTGCACAAGTGTGGTATTCACCACACGCTACCAGTTCAATGTTCATATGAGATAGAGCATCGATGAGTTTTGGCTGCGATACATCGCAATCGACGCCATGGCCAAGCCGGCCCCCCGATTCCTCACCCCATGAATAAATCTCTCCTTGTTTTGTGACAAGTGCAGCATGCCTTCCTCCACAAGATATGTTCTGTACATCAAGTCGCACAGCAAATTCTAGTGGTTTTGGTACAAGGCAGTCCATTTTTGCACCTGATGAGCTTCCAACTCTAGAATTACCACCACCAAGAATTCCTTCCCAGGTTCCTTCTCCCCATATGAAAACATCGCCTAAAGCATCACCGTCATCATGACCAGAACCATGACTAGATGAACTAACAGCACTTGAATAACTGACTCGGAAAGCATCCATTGGAACGCCTCTGGGGTGCCCATTTGTGTTGTCCGAGTGTCCAGAAGACATAGAATGGACCGATCCAGCATTAGAATCTGATGGAAAAAAGCCCCTGGGAGGAACTGCATACAGCATGACATCAGAAAAGGCCTTCTCCAATCCATTCTTTGGTGGGCTCCCATATGGAGTACGGAGTCGGTAATTGTCACTGCCATCCTGATGTGAGACAACTGTCAACGATCAGTTTCTAAACAAATGGCTATATCACAAAAAAAATGCATGATGCAAAGCAATGTGATTATATGAAGGGAAGGAGATCATTAAAAGTAACTAAGCACACTAGTAATTTGAGACATCAACAGAACACCATTTCTTTCTAGCTTCGCACTTCTAGTGTTAAAGAAATTTCTGTCTCGAGTCTTCCTGCTCCAACTGAGCACACCAGTGAAAGGAGGATGAAAACAGGATGGGTTCTATTCTATCTATGGAGAAGGCAAGAAGCTGGCCAGCAGAAATAAGGGGGTGAAACTTTAATGTTATTCTAGTCTTGTAGATGGGATTTTTAGATAATAGAGGCATATACCTTGTGGATGCTGTCATTGCTGCTGAAAGGTGAACTTAAAGGAGAACTCCGGCGTGTGTAAGTCCTTGGACTAGTTGCACCAGAGGAAAGGATGTCACTTCTAGATTCAGTTCTCCATTTTCTTTGGTGACTACGGGAAATCAATGTTTTCAGCCCAGCAAACCATACTTCAGCTTCATCTTTATCTTTGCATATCTGATATTATCAAATAAAACAAAGCATGTCACCATGTGAATATGAAACTTTACTAAGAGAAAAATTAAACAGGAAAGAAAAGGAGGGAAAAAGCAAACAGCAGCACACTACAGTTAGCAATAGAACCAGCGAAGACGAAACATTAAAAATATAAACCAAGGAGAACTTACTATATCCAATGACCTATCATGCGAAATTAGAGAAAAAGACTGACATTCCTTCTCAGGCCGTGGATACCTCTGAAAAATTGCCTGAATTATCCAGGAAAAGATCTAGTTAGTAAAGGCACCAAAATTTATAACGATGCAAAAAAAGGAATACTTCCAACCATTTAATTATTTGTTTATTAAAAAGTAATTTAATCGCATCACGACATGAGAATTCACGATTACAGCAGGTAAACTCCTTTAGTGTAGGGGATCAAAGTAGCAACACATATACATATACAAGGAATTTTAGACCATTTGTTCTGTTTATAGCTTGTTGCTCTAGTCAATTTTAACTGCACAAATTTATATATCAATATCAAAGTGAAAAATTAAGAAGTTTGGAAAAACTATTGAAGTTCATGAAAGACATGCGTCCATAATAGTTGGCAAGCAATCATCAACAGAAAATCAACATGTTTTCTAACACGAAATCTGTCGAGCAAAGCAATTTATTGTAGTAGGAAGAAATAGCTAGATAGAATCATCTGATAGAAAGTATGAGCGTAGGTCCCTCTGGAGTGTTAACTTACTGTCCGTTGTCCAGGAATTATCCTAGATACATGGCTCAACCTTAAATGTTTCTCTTCTTTCCCTGAGAACCATATCAATACAGATTCATCCTGAAGGAGCCGAAAAGCATAAAATACACGTCAGAGGACTGTGCAAGCACAGAAACACTTTGAGTTGGAGGGAGCAAAAAGGCTCACGTTGGATAGCCTAAATGGACAGAATTTTGGCTTTCCTCTACGCCCATACTTTAACAAGTAAGCTCCTTTCTTGAGTGCGGTGATAGCCTGCATATAAGAATACTGTCAAGCCTCAAATATTGTGTCAATGAGATATATGGCAAATAAAAAAGTAATCAGGAGCATGCAGCTTTCATATTCCAAATTTTAAAATTATAGACAGCAGTAATAATCATCAAGATGTTATACGTGACCAAGTATGTTCGTAATAGACCTTCCTTCCAAATAATTTCAATAACTTTAGAAGCAATAAAGGGAACTTGTGCCATGTCTTATATAAAAACTGTTTAATAAGAGCTTGTGGCTTGATATTCACCTGAGGTAAATCACTGGTTCTATAGTATATGAATGAAATAACAATAGAACAAAATACTAGACACATACAGAGGCAAGTGTCAACAAATGCCAATGGTTCAATATACAAGATACAGGATGAACCAAACTTTTCTACTACTTTTCCTTCGCTAGTACCTGATGCTCAACTATTATTCAGATTGACCTTTTTCGCTAATGATCGCACTGATGCCAGTGCTGTTCCTTCATTGACAACAAAGAATAAAACCCAAATAATCCCTATCACACTATTTGTGCTCTAGTGACAAGCGCAGGGGCAACCACTGAGTTTGCTGATCGATGCATATGTAGCAGTGATTGTGATATTTTTCCAGTTATTCATGACATTTTTTCCTGTACTGCTTTTGTTTTAACTACTTGTATTGTTAGCATCTTGTCAGATGCACTTGGAAGGGAGCTTATGAAGCATCTCATTGTGAAGTCCATCAACTTAAATAGGGTTTTTGATCGGTGCCTTCAGTTGCTGTTACACATTATCTTCTTGACAAATGTGGTCCCTTAACTAGCGGAAAATATCAAATGCATTATTTAGTTAGAAAAGAATGAAATGTCATTTTGTCAGAACAATCAGTTAAAGCGTACTAGATGTGTTGAGCAACCTGATTTAGCTATTCTCCACTCTTTGCCTCATAAGTTTGCTACAAACGGCATGTTCTATATAACAAAATATTAAAAAAGCAAATCAACTATCACTTGATTCCAAACCTCCTACACTACAAGGCTCTCCTTGGTGCCAAAAATAGGACTACAGTACTAGAATCAGCTTAAACTGTCCATTTGCGTGCCCTGTGGTCGGCCATCTCTCTCATTATATACAGGAGTTGAAATCTACAAAGCCATAGCCTCCATCCCAAATATTTATCATGAACCGAGAAAATCCCAATGCGACATCCATCAAAACTTAGCACAAATTGAACACCGTGCAGTTGCGAAAACTGAATGGGCAAGCATTGCACCAAGGCCAACACAGCAAGAGGACAAGGCAAGCATTGTACAAGAGAATCACTACACCAGGTCATGGCCCTCCCAAACTGAATCCTCTGTTCACCAAAGCACCCCCACTGATCCCCTCAACTCCAGAAAAATGGGGAATGATAATAAGTACAATAGTCCCCACTCAGCCTGAAAAACTAGACACCAGATAAATGGCTAGACGCCGAACAAGTCAACCACCTCCCTAGCTCCCGGAATTTCAGCAGAGGGAGAGGGGAACAGCGAGCACTGGCAAACCGAAATCTCAAGTCTGAGCTCCATTGTAGCACAGGAAGAAGAAGAAGAAAAGCAGCAAGCTATGGCATCCATCTATGACCACGAATTCCGGCGGAATCAGGCACCATTTCACCTAATCGTCCAAAGAGCACGAGCTAGCCCGAAATTCCGCGTGCATAAAACAACACGTAGGCGGTATGTATCTACCATCCACCACATCTCAGTTGCACCGCAGCAAAAAAACAAGGGTGGACGGGGGAAATTGATTGATCCTCCCGAGGAGGCGTGTAACCGGGACAGGGTTAGCGAGGGGGGGAAGCACCTGCTCGATGTCGCGCTCCACGGGCCCCGCCCGGATGCCGCCGAGATCCGACGAGGCGTCCGACATGGCGGCCTCCGTCCGCATCAACCCCGGCGCCGGCGGCACCGCCCCATCGCCGCCGCGCGGCTCGCCCCCACCTCAAAACCCACACAGCCGCGCGCGGGCGGACGCGGACCCTCGGCCTCGCTCCCCCCTACAAACGCTCGACCGCCACGGGGGCGCAGCAATGGGAGGGGGACTCGCTCGCCGACGAACCGCGGCCGCGGCTCGCGCGGGCGACGAGCTCGGGGCGCCCCCGCGTGCCCTAGGTGGAATCGGATCGGCGCGGCGGCGGCGGCGGCGG
>JAZFNS010020070.1:4889-15699 GCA_037127165.1 Alloteropsis angusta | reverse complement strand
GGCGGTTTTGGTACTGGGAGGAGCTTACAGTTCCCCTCCCAGTACCCCGGTGCGGACAGCCTTAGGCTGTCCGCACCGGGTCCTGGGAGCCCGCACGTCTTTGCCGTAAAAAACAGCTGCAGCGGGGTACTGGGTGTGCTACTGGGACGAAGCGCATGGTCACCAATTCCCTTTAGATTATGTCTTTGTGTGTGCCTACTCTCTACCCCGTCCTTGGCTAATGCTAATGATGCCTGGGAGGCTGGGATTGCAATGTAATTGTATACTGGCTCCGTAGCATTCTCATGTAAGCACAATGTGCCAGTACTGGACTAGTGTGCTCCCGTGCAATAGCAGAATGGGTAGGAGTTGTTAAATCTGCTTATATGCTTTTCATTAAGTTGGTTGGCCCCACGCATCAACTGCTGTGTCATGCTTTTTCTGTTCTGCCTGTCGGCTCGATTAGATTGGTACTAGTACCATGTTTACTCAACTAATCAGGGATTCAGGGTCATTATGGTATTCACCTAATCATTCTCATGTTCATTGTTTTCTGTCAACAGAGTATGATTAGCACACATGCCACATCAACATTAGTACGTACCGATTAGTAGTATATCCTCTGTACCATGGGACCAAGATCCTGTCTGGATTGATTATTCAACGCATCAACAGTACCGGTCCAGGCTTTTGTCAGTCATGGGGCTGCCGGCTGCCGCGGCCTGGCTCCTTTGGAATTCCGCTCCTTTGCAGCTCTCGATCACGACTCACGGGGCCTGCGGCCTGCCTCGTGTTCCCTGCAAATTACCTGTAGTACATGCTGATTACTGAGCCACTGTTAACCGTGCACGATGTTACTGATACCTGTAATTACATCACACAAAGAGTGATCGATCAATCCGTGCACCGCTAATCTATTTGTCTGCAGGAGGTGCTGATGGGCAAGGACGAGTACTTCAACTCCTTCCGGGAGAACGCCGACAACTTCATCTGCAGCCTGCTCCCGGGCATCTCCGGCTCCGGCCACCCGCAGATCCAGTACTCCCCCGGCGGCCTCCTCTTCAAGGTCGGCAACAGCAACATGCAGCACGTCACCTCGCTCTCCTTCCTCCTCCTCGCCTACTCCAACTACCTCAGCCACGCCGACGCCCGCGTCTCCTGCGGCGGCGGCGCCTCCGCTTCGGCCTCGCCGGTGCAGCTCCGCCGCGTCGCCAAGCGCCAGGTGGACTACATCCTGGGCGACAACCCGCTGCGCATGTCCTACATGGTGGGCTACGGCCCGCGGTACCCGCTCCGGATCCACCACCGGGCCAGCTCGCTGCCATCGCTCTCGGCCCACCCGGCGCGGATCGGGTGCAAGGCCGGGGCGGCCTACTACGCCAGCCCGGCGCCCAACCCGAACCTGCTCGTCGGCGCCGTCGTGGGCGGGCCCAGCAACAGCACCGACGCCTTCCCCGACGCGCGCGCCGTGTTCCAGCAGTCCGAGCCCACCACCTACATCAACGCGCCGCTGCTCGGCCTGCTCGCCTACTTCTCCGCGCACCCGGACCTGGCGGCCCAGCAGCACGGCGGCGACTGAGAAGGTGTAAGATGGGCCTTTTGCGTGGGCTCTTAGTGGACCTGCTGTTGCTTTTGTGTGCGTTCAGCGATGGGCCTGATTCATTCGTCGCGTCCTGTGTCTCGCTGATGGCCGCTATTATGCATTGGTGATTTAAGTGTAGTAGTAGTAGCGTCAAGTGGTGTTGTGTGTGCCGATCCGGCCCTGTAAAAAATGGCAGGAGCTAGGATTGGTCCTAGTGTGTCCTCTGCAACCTGCAGCTTCTAGTCTTCAACTGTAGCAAGTACCTATGCTCAGCATGGTTGGTGTGCTATAAGATCCATATCCATTTGTCTAGACTTGCTAATTTGCTACAAATCTAATCATGTCCCATCCTCGCGGGGTTCTACGCTTATCTAATGGAAGACGCAAAGTATGATAAAATGCACGGCACAAGATTAAGGGACGGAGTAAGGATAAAACCACAAGGTGTCCAAGAAAGTGACATGATACAAATATTTTTGGTACTAAGAACTAAATCATCTAATTCTGAATAATTTTTAATACAAATTATGTAATACAATGCACTTTTTTAATACAAATTATGTAATGTCACGATGGAAGATCTCAGTGATAAACAGAAGCAACTCGCGGAAGCACAACTTAAGAATTCAGAAATCTGTGCCTAAATTCATTTAGCAAGACTCGCAACACTGAGATCAAGAAAATTCAGTTCCCTGTCCTCGGGGAAAATTTTGATCGGATCACAGCGGAGGAAAGACAGTTCTTTCAAGATTACCTAGATGCTGGTATAAGTCATGCTATGATTAACCAATCTAGAGTATTGGTTAACACGATGGTGGGATTGATCGTTAAATTGGTTGATGGAGCAATACTGAAGGATGCCCAGAGAGGACCTGCTTATTTCGATAATACTACTTCGGCGGTTAAAGATCTTAAAAAGAAAATGTTGCAGATCAACATCTACATCACCAGAGACTAATCATGAGCTTTATGGGACTTCTAAAACAAAGATACCAAAAGGTAAAGCGGTAGAAGGAACTGAAGAGGAGGAAGAAGCAGGAACAACAAATAAGAGTTCTGGTGCCACCCAACATATCGATCAGTATGGCAAAATGGTATATCCTTCCTTCTTCAATAGTCCTGAAAACTCACCAAAAAACAGAGAAGCTGAAAATCGGGAGCAATCAAGTGCACAGGCTGAAACGACAACTATAATGGGACGAGTTTCGATTAGTTAGGGAAATTATACCCAGGAGGATTGGATGGATAAGATTGCTGATGTCATGAAGAATCAATTTGGTTTAAAACCCAAGGGCCAATCTTATCGATACCAGAAGCCGTATCCGAACTGGTTTGACACACTGCCTATGCCAGCCCGATTCAGGATTCCTGATTTCTATAAATTTTTTGGACAAGGAAATGTTACCACCATAGAGCATATCAGATGTTACCTGCCGCTCTAGATGCTTAGTTCTTGGTGCTTGAGGCCAAAGGGGGAGAGAGCCTAAGGACCTCTTAGAGTTAGGAGGAGTCATGTGTAGCATAGCCTTTTGGATCTTTGCGTGATACTTATGCATCATGTTTATATTTGTGCACTCGTACTTTGGCTTGCTTCTTTGCTTGATGACATGTGATTGTGCTTTATTTGATATATATAAGCCATGTCATGCTTTGTTTACATATGTGCTTGTCCTTTGTATCCTTTTCATACGCATCATTCCTAAATTTACTTCAATTTCATTCAACTATATCATATTTGAGTTTGTGTTGTTATCAATCACAAAAAGGGGGAGATTGAAGGTGCATCTAGGCCCCTAATTCGATTTTGGAGATTAATGACAACACAAACATTGCGACCAACATGTGTTTTGTAGCGACATTCATTTGAAGTTCGTGCAATGATGGGTTTCAGGGTATTCTTGGCCCATATCATGTGATTAAAATCAATTCGGATCAAAGGATATGCGAGAAGCGTAAGGACAAATTAGTTTCTAGTGCCGTTGGAGTTGAGACACTAGAAGTAGTTAGGTTCTTTATTTTCCTTTGGCTGTACTATAAAGGGGGGGGGGCAAGAGTTGTAGTATGACCTATAAAAGATAAGAGGCTAGGTGTGGTACACACTTGTGAAATTCCAGTGCTAGGTAGCTCAAAACATGCCATGTAAATTTAGAAATAAGTTGGAAACTCAAAAGGTTTAGAAAAGCTCAAGTTAGACGACTTAGAAGTGATATAGGCGACCCCCACTGACTGTTGCGATGGTGACCCAAGTGGCTAGGGCAACAGTCGGTCTGCTTTGCCAGGAGGGTCCGGGGACTAAGCCCCACCGACTGTTGCGGTGCTTAGCTAAGCACCCACCGCAACAGTCGGTCCGCCTTGTGCAGTGGGCAGTTTTCCTCTACAACGACATACTGTTATAGTGTAGGCGGGGTTTTCACCCACCGCAACAGTCGGTTGCACATGTCAGTGATCATTGGCTTCTGTGTTAAAGGGGGCACCGACTGTTGCGGTGATACCTCTGCCGGGACACCGCAATAGTTGGTCCTACCGAGTTTTGTAGCCCCTTGAGTCCAACGGCTAGTTGCTCACTTGTGCCTATATATACTTGGTGTATTGGTACAATTGAGCTTTCTTGCTCACCTGAGAAGTTTGTAGTGATATTTGGAGCTCAAAAGCAAGGGAAGAACTAGAAGTGAATGCAAAGTTCTCGATTTGATGATTAAGGACACCATTAGTACTAGGAGAGAAGCAAGTGTTCATCCACCATAGTTTTCTTGTCTTTTGTAGGTCAAGTGAAGTTATTGGTTGTTACTCTTGGTGATCGGCATCACCTAGACGGCTTGGTGGTGTTGTTCTTGGAGATCTCTCGAGGAGGTGACTTGTGAGAGACCCAAGAAGGTGTACACGATGATTTGGAGTCCACCGTTCCGGAGGGGACAAGCGACATCCTACAAAGAGCACTCGATCCTCATGTTGGATCAAGGGGGAGCTATACCCTTGTGTTGGGTGCTCCAAATGTGGACTAGGAGATAGTGCCGACTCTTCGATACTACGGGAAAGTCCGGCATTCTATCCTCTCTTTACTCTTGGCAATTTACCTTTCGTATTTACATTCTTAGAATTGCCATGCTAGACGAGGATTGGAACTGGGTTACTAAACCCTTTTACCGCCTAGAATAGCCACTAGATAGGAATAAGCACATGGGGTGAATTGGCTTAGATAGAAGTTTAATTTTGCAAAAAGAAAATTTTGGTTAGAATCCTAATTCATCCCCCTCTTAGGCATCTTGATAGTTTCACATGGCATCCTCGACCATGGCTCCTCGTCCTCCTGCTCGCTTCCTCGATATCTACACAAAGGGCTATGAACCCCATGAGTTACACACTAGTTTTCTCTCCAGTCACAACATCTGCATCGCACCGATATTCTAACTGCGGGATGAGGGGATATTCTTATAATAAACTGTCATATATATCCGGAAGTTGCCTTACCTCCCAAGTCTCTGTACTAATATATATTGGGCGAGGCTTCAATGCAATGCAATTCATCCATTATACGCATCTAAGGATGGCCCGCCAAAGAGCCTGATTAACCCCCAACATGTGGAACAAATGTTGATGGAGATGCAAGCGGCAAATAGACAAAGGCCAAAGGGCAAGCAGGGGCCATGCCCTCCTAACCGATCCTACCGCTGATGATGTCTCATGCCTATCAGGGCCAGGCTTCAATGGAGGCTAAACTAGGCACCGACCCCCCATGAGCCAGACAATTTTTAAGGCCACCATTTTAGTGCAAGCACTACAAATGATTAGTAGTTTATTTTGCCTATTAGCTAGTGCAGCAAGGAGCAACGGAGGCAAGTAATCAGTTGCCACGGTCGAATGGCGCTCTCTTAATGCTGGGTCATGTTCCGCTACCAATGTATATGATGAGCTGACCTATTTGTCCCCATTGTTGGCCACCTTATTTTTTTTCTAAGGATGTCACACCAAGGAGCCTGAGCAACCCCAATCTCCAACACGTGGAAACAGTGACAAATAGGCAAATGCCAAAGGGCAAGCAGGGCCCATGCCCCCCTACATGAAGCACCCAAAGTTCCTAAAAAAGTTCCTTCAAAAGTGGATTGAGTTTTAGAAGCTTTAGCACTATTTTCCACTAACCCAAGGAAAAGCCTGATGCAACTATTCAGGTATCTGAGTTTTGATTTTTTTTTGCAGTCGATCGTTCTCAGCCTTGATCGCATCAACAACTACAACTTTGTCTTCAACTCCCTGTCAGTATTGTTCATCTTTTCCACTCATACGCGAAATCTACCGTGCTAGCTCCCGCACCGCCCGCCTCCAACTTGCTAGTGTTGCCCTCCGCCAAGCTCACCTGACGTCCTATGACTTCCCCGCCCAAGAACCACCACTCACCAGGGATTCAAAGCACACCTGTGGTCGGCGGCGTCCCCGGCGTCTTGCCGCACCACCCCAGCGCCTACCAACGTCGTCGGCCTTCTTTTCCCTTACCAAACATTTTAAGCAAGGAACAATTAATTTGACCCTAGCAATCCATTTCCACTAAGGTAGCAGCCGCGCTCACACAGGGCCTCAAAAATAAGAAGTGGAAGGAAATTTGTGTTTTTTATTCCACCGTTGGCACTGATGAAGGAAGAGGTGATACAAGGTATACAAAAGAACAATTGCCAGTGCCACTAGGGTTAAGGAGCATGGTGGCAGGCAAAGAATAAGTATGAAGCAACAGTGAACTTACAACAAATTCGTGGAATGTCACATCAAGAGAATCTTACATGCATGAAATATTAAATGTAGACGAAAAAATTAATCCATTACATAAATGGAATGTATGTCACAAGATGGATCTAATGATCCTATTTAATCCATATTTTACAATAACAATGCTACAATAACTGTCAGCTAATTATTAGTTAACTGCCATATAATTATTTGTCATTAGATTCGTCTCGCAATTTACAGGCTATATCTGTAATTTGTTTTATTAATAGTCTATGTTTACTACTCTAAATAATATATTTTCTTTGATGTGCTTTTTCTCAATCTAAACACCCTCTGGTCGCTTTGGACCGTTGGTTTTTGACTTCCAAAATCCTAATGCCCCAAAACACATACTCCCTTCGTCATAAGTGTTCGATTTTTTGGTAGATGGGTAGATAGGATTCTCCCCTGTCCCCAACTCCGAGCGTCCGAGCCCGTAGCTAACTACAGATGCCCCTTTAAACCACCTAGGTTCAGTGCAGAACCACTGGACCATGGGGTCCAGCGCCCATGGACATGGTACGTGTTCTTTGATTCTTTCTGGCTTCGCGGGTCCTCGCTGGAACCCAAAGGTTGCTTCAAGCCTTCAACCAAGCAAGCAGCCAGCAGCGCTCCCATCATTCTGCGTGGTAGCGTGCCAGCATGACCATCGCCAGGAAAGGGGAAGCCAAGCCAAGTGCCTGGTGCCTGCCACTCCAAAGTGACCGCCGTCCTCTCCCTGCTCCAAGCCGATCGATACGGTACGTCCATGTGTGTTCGTGACGGTGCGCAGGTGAGATGTCTTCCCCGGCGCCGGATGTTTTGGTCCTTGCATCTGTATGGGTCGATCAGCGAGCGTCCAAATTCGAGTGTCAGCGCGGGTGGCGGACAGTGGGCTGCCGAGCTCTCACCGTACGTGACCGAGCGAACCCGTGCCGTTGAGAGAGATCACAGTTCACAGCGGGGCCAGCAGGCGCGCGTGTCGCGTATCTTTCCGCCTGCCGTGCGATCGATCGAATCGAGCCGCAGCGCCTGGACAAAAGAACACGTCTACTAGTACCGACGGCACTGGGGGACCTGGGAGTGCACCGGCAGGAGATGGGTGTAACGGCAACGCAAAATTTGTCCGTTGCAGACTGCGAGAATCAGCATTGGGAATGGTGGTTGCCGTGAGACGGAGCTGCAGAGTTCACATGAACTGTCAAAACTGTTCACTGCTCTAAAATACTCCATCCGTCCATTAAAAAAAAGCAACAAATTTATTTAGAGTCAAAAAAATATATATAATTTTCATGAAAATGTGAACTATTTTAATAGATAAGTAATCTATAATTGTATTCTTTGTTGGACAGAGAAAGTACTCCAGCGCAGATTTAATCGCATGTTTTTAAATTGGATCATGATTCTTCGCTGTGAAAGTAGTGATTATCTGACCATAGAAGATTGGAAGGAGAGAGGAAAGGGATACAGGGAGTACCGGAATAAGCGAAAAGGAGAGTCATCAAATGGGCATTATGGCTAAAAGGACCAAAGTGCAATAATTAATTGATGGTGGGGTTATAAAAAAGGAAAAGAACGGGGGGACAAAGAGGCTTGATTGATTAAAAGAAGCGTAAGCGTCCACTCCACTGTCACGAAAACACCCCCTCCAAAGCCACATAGGGGGTGTTTAGATTGGTAAGTTTGGTGTAAAAGTAGGGGTGAAAGTTACTATTGGGAAGCGTGTGTGTGAGAAGAAAACGGTTTTCAATGCGTCAGAATGCGTAAGAGTAGGGGTGAAAGTTGCCAGTCTAAACAGCGTGATAATTGCGATTCGCGAGCAACATTGACCATCGGCATTGGATGGATTAACCCGCGCCGCCGCTGCAGATGCCGGTGAGCAGCACCGGCAGCCGCGCCAGCGACGAGGAAGACGAGCCTTCCGACGCGCGCAGCAGCCGCCACTTCCCCCTCTCCTCTGCCGCGGCGGTTGCCGGCTGCTGCGGCTGTGGTGGGCGCACTCGCCCGTCCTCGAACAGCGCGGTGGCCGCCACGGACGCGGCCGCGGCGGCCTCCCGCCCGGAGGCGCCGGTGCCGTCGCAGAGGAAGTCGGCCCCCGCGAGCTGCCGCTCCATGTCCAGGAACTCGCCCAGCGACGTCGGCGGCCCGCCGTCGCCGTGGTCCCGGCACAGTCGCCACCAGCTCCCGCCCAGGCTGCTGCGCCCGCGCCGGCGGCGGCGTCGCTTCCTCCGCCGCCAAACCCCGCCACGGCGCCTCTCCTCCTGCTCCTGCGCCGCACGCGGCGCCCCCTCCTCGCCCGCCGCCGGCGCCCTCCCCGCGCGGCGCTGCTGCTGCTCGCCGCCGCCGAACGCCGACACGCCCATCAGCGTCCCCAGCGTCGTGCTCCGGTCCGGGAAGAAGGACCCCGTCGACTGCCCTCCCCAAGAAGCCATATCCACACTACACATGTCAGCTAGATTCAAGAAACACACAGGATAGGAGAAGCCCGGTTCACCGGCGAGCCAATGCAAGAAGAGAAGCCAAGAACCTGAGCGGCCAGTTACCTCGGTGTCGAGGTCGGAGGAGGAGGGCGAGGAGTCGGCGGAGGGGGAGGTGGGTATCATGTCGGCGTCGAGGTCCATTATACCGATGGCCCCGCGCCCCGCTGGCTCCGGCGGGACGAGCGTGGCGGAGGGGTGCGGGGTCGCGGTAGTGGTGGTGGCCACTGAAGGCGCTGGCGGGACGGAGACTGAAGCGAAGCAAAAGGGTTTATAGCCGGGGCAGTTGGTTGTGGTGCCGTGACGGCGATGTGGTCGAGCCTAGGACCCATGGACCCTTTGCCTTTGCCTTTGTTTTCTCATCGGCATCCGGTGAGCTCGTACAAAGTCCTGTGACCCAACAGACCAGCTGCACGGCTAGGGTGTGCATGAGTTCCAGGACTGTTACGTCATGAGATCTTCAGGTCTTTCAACTTTCTCGGCTTGCCATCCAAATTCTTCGCTATGTTTGGAACGAACTCGATCAGCAGTGTGCCAAAAGTCAACTTGTTTAATTTTGATTTAATTTATAGAAAAATAAAATAGCAGCTACCAGATCAAATTAGTTGTAAAATCCATCTTTATTTTCTATTTCATATTTAGATCTTAATATTTCTGTAAACATGGTCAATGTTACTGGCTATGTCAAACCTAAAATGTCTTACCTTCTGAACAGTAGTAGAAAATATAGCTCTTTTACTGTCTCCTATACTACTACCTAGTGGTATAAAGTACAGAGAAGAAAAAAATTGGTAATCTTGTCTCGTTGACAATTTTTTCCGTCGTCGGTTCGAAGCTTGGTGCACGCGTGAGATATGGTCATACCTATATTAATATAAATATTTATATTACACCATTATAATAATTATATATTTGTGTCATTATAATTTTTTCATTATATCATATTTGTGGCTATACATTTCTTTACCCATAATACCCTATATTAGGCTATACTATTCACATATACACCTATGTCATAGGTAAGTTTCTAGCAGTATACAAAGAATCTGAGCCGTCTGATCTTTTATACTGGTCCAATTTTATCATGGTATAGAGCACCATAAAAGAGCTCACTCAGAATAGTGTGCCAAAAGTCAAACTTGTTTAATTTTGATTGACTTTATTGAAAAATGCAATAGCACCAACCAGATCAAATTATTTATAAAATCCATCTTAAGATCTCAATATTTTTACTTAAACTAGGTCAATGTTAGAAAAAAAACTTGACTGGCTATGCCAAACCTAAAATGTCTTACATTCTGAGTAGTCGTAGAAATTATATACCTTGTTTTCGGATTATGTTGGGTTTAACTTGTTCTCGTTGGAATTGTGTTCGAAACGCATCGGTTTTTGCCTGTAATTGAGAAGTGTACTTATAATACGGAGTAATTAATAACTAGCTCTTACATATGAAGAAAGAGCATCCTGTAGTCTGTAGCTGTGGTCCTCTATTTGGTCCTTGTGGGGGCTCTGAGCTTTTACTTGTGTCTCGACCTTCAGATTTGGTCCAGACATGTGTTGCAAGCCTTTGGTGCCAAAAGGGACCCCAATGTTATCATGGCGTATGATGCAAAATGGAAGTGGCAACAAGATGGTGCACAAGAAATTGAGATGATGATACCTTGGTTCCATGGACTTCGTAGTTCGTGCTAATGACACGAATCACATTGCATTTTTGCAATAGCCAAGACCCAAGAGGACCAATTGTTCAGCTAACATAAGGACAACCCACACCAAACAAGGGGTAAAGTTAATTTGGAATGCATCCAGCAATTTATCTAGAGTGGCTGGACCAATTTTAGCGCATGTAGCTACATGCAGGGCACCAAGATTCCCCTGCTAGAAACCATGAGCTAGAGCAGAGATTGAGATTCCCCCCGGCATATTTTCTTCCTAGACGCAACGACCAAGGACGCCGGTGACTTGATATGAACTAGTAGCAGAACTGACTGAACATTAAAGTGAAAAGAACCCTGTGATTTGTTGAGAAAAGAACTGT
>JAZFNS010001332.1:6026-17251 GCA_037127165.1 Alloteropsis angusta | reverse complement strand
TTCTCCCTGACGGATCTTTCCGGGAGGCGACGTTTAGGGTTCTACCCTGCTCTGCCTGGAAGAACTGGTCTGACCGGTTATCTAGACCGGTCTGACCGGTCTGCGCAGGGCTGCTGCGGATCGCTTCGTTCCGTTCGCCGCGCGATCTAGCGCTTTCGTGTGTTGACCCGCTTCTGCGTCAACACTACCTAAACTCCAAAATCGTAGTCTATATGTACATTGGTTAAGCCTTCATTATTAATATAAATATGCTCTAATTGTCGTTTTCACATGTTTTATCACTCGGAAAATGTCCATTCTACCTTCCTTAATTGTAACCGAAGTCTAGTTTTTCTACCTAAACTCCAAAACCGTGTAAAATACCTCCCTCAACAATCAAAACCATTCATGTAACCTCCTATCCTAGTTTTAATGGTTTTCACACACGGTATTTTCTTTCTAACTAAAAATAAATCTAGCAAATACCTAATTAGGTAATTAAACCATAAAAATCCTAGGTGACATGGTATTTAATGAGGGAACATGAAACTCTAATGAAACTTCTATTGGGAGTGGCCCTATAACAAAGAAAAGGACCAATTTCAACAATTGCAATAAAATCGCAAACATTATCACAAACACCGTTGAAAACTACTAGTTTTATGAAAACATACTTTTAATAATAACACAAATTTGTATTATCATACTTTATTACAAAATGTATATTTATCCAATTTCATGTTCCAAACCTACATTTTGAGAACTTACAAACTACTATTTTAAAATAAAATGAGCACAAATATATTTTATATCAATCAATTAAAAAATTACAAAATTGTTGAATTCTTGGAGTGTTGATTTATAATATCTATGCCAACAAGAGTGTTCATGAAAATGGTTTACAACTGTTCGGACCAAGTGTTGGCGGTATTGTTTTGACAATTTTAGTCCACAACCATACACTCTGGGTTTGGAAGGAGTAGGTTCATGATTACATGCTAAACTATCATGTGGTTTATTAGGTTAATCTCCAATTATGGAGCTAGCACGAACATACCGTTCTCACTGTAAGTTTTATGCCACCAGGATCCATTTTTGAAAGGTTTGTGTTACATTAGGAAATCACATCCTATTTTTATAAAAGCCAATCCTCTAATGGAATCAGAGGAAAATAAAAATAGATCCACTAAACTTGTGTTCATAGGTGAGTTACCGTATAGAAGCGGTAAATTCTATCATGGAAGCTATCCTTTGTTACTTATGCTCAAACTTCATTTAAACATAGTTTTTGAGAGAGTACAAACTAATATAATATAACACCAATACATCATTATTTTGAAACAAAAACATCTTCTCAATATCATATATGAAGCTAGAATATATGGAAAGATGTAGTAGTGTTGTGCTAGGTTTTTTTGAGTTCCACCTTTATATGCAATGATCCGTTATGACCTTTTAGTGAAGTTCATTTTTATAAAATAATTAAGTTCGAATGCTGGATGCCAACAATGTCTTAGCTTTGTCATATGTATACCGCTAATCATACCAATTGAATAATATCAAAAACCTATATGTTGGTCAAAACTCATACGGGAAACTGGCATGTCGAACAGAATGTTGCAGTGATACTGTTTGCTTCATATAATTATCTTAGTAAACTAGGGGAAAAGGAATATAGCTCTAATGGATGCATATGTCTTTATGTCTATAATCTTTAGTTTGAATTTCATTATATGGCCCTCGCATAGTGAAGTATATATTCTAGCCAACATTCTTATGTCTGTTGATGTTTATATGTTTTGTCTACATAATATTTTATGCATCCTCGCAAAATAAAATAATGTATCACATCTTTGGCAAAATGCAATATTATGATATAACTGAAGCTAATTTTCCGTTGTTAGAATGCCTAACCTAGAGTTCTCATGGCATGAAGAGCTATATTATTGAGAAATCAGCGTCTCGACCTTGATCCTTGACACCAACTTTCTAGAGGTGACACAAAAGTAATGTGATATCACTTCTTCTGTGCACCCTATAACACACTTTCAATAAGACCTCACACTAACACCAACATTAGAGACAAACACTATTGAAACTCAATTATTTATTCATAACACGAGAGACAAACACTCTTTATGTGGCTACCCTACACACTACTACTACATGGTGGCTACCTATGCCATCTTCAAATGGCTCCGACTTAGCATCATTGGCATTACTCCCTCCATTCATCTATCTAGGGCTCGTTAAGAAATAGGAAAAGTTCAGGTTTGGAAGGCCCATTGTTGGTTTGCACCGGTGATTAATTCCCTAAACTCTTTGTTTATCGCTCCGACCGCTCCTTCCTGAACAGCACTGGCACCTCCCTGAATAGCTTCGATACCTCCTTCTGAAGAGCACTGCCATCGCCTTGAACACTAGCACCAGTTACTCCTCCTTCCTCAGACTAGATCATGTCGTAGTCAAGTTCATGAGCAGGACCCTCCCACTCACAAATTTCATCCCATTCAATTGGTGGATCGGCATTTAGGTCCAACATCTCTGCAACAAGGAAAAGGAGGAATCATCTTCTTTTACAACTCTAAAGGTTTATGTAGAGGCAAGAATTGGGAGGAAGGAGGGCAGGGTGCGGAGAAAATGGCAGAACAATGAGGCGTTGATGAAAATTTTTGGAAGGATGAGGCACCGATGGAAAATTTTGGAAGGATGAGCTGCCGATGAAAGCTTTCGGTCTTTGCTAAGCGCACACATTTGGAAATTACGAGTCTCAGCAGGGAAACTTAGCGGCACAAGGGGCACTAATTTTGTCGATCGGGTATTTGGATGGCGCGTTTGTAGAGGGTGCGATTTTTTTGAGTCGTAAATGATCACAACGCGTGGGGAGGAAAAGGAGTATTAATTGCGAGAAAAAAACAGGGTGGGGTTTAACGAGAAAAATTAAATGACGTGAGGAGTCCAGTTTCCTCTTCTTGGTCTTTGAGTCCACATAATATGGGCATTGGATAGATGAATTGAGGGAGTACTTGGCATTACAACTTGGGGGTGGAGGGCACCCCTATTTATAGGAGTAACCAGGAGAAATGTTTCTATGTGGTACATTTTATATTCTTCTCATCACTAACTTCTTTCTTATTATTTCTACTATTCCAAAATATCTAGCTAAAATATTCTATACTTCACCATGAAAATGACAACTATGACCATGCATACTCTCCAATCTTCTAGTAGCTTCTCAGGTATGCATTGTTATTTTTCAACATATGTGACAACAAGTACAAGTTAATGCCAGTAGTGCGAAGGCAAGACAGACACATGTGTGTTTCGAGCCCTCTCAGCATGCGCTGAAATGGAAGACAAGTAGAAAACTGCAGTTCTTGGGTAGAACTCTGAATTGAAATTTTTAACAAACAACTTTATTGCAGATTATGAAACAGCCCAAGGTATGATCCTGCTAGCCCTAACAATCGTATTAGATTGGTTGAACATGCTTCTAATCTGCATAAGTTGAGTATACCTCATAATCCAAAAATACATCTAAAGTTTTTTTAATACTCCTACATTATCCTATTCTTTTTCCTTTTTGCATTTATCTGTTTAGATATGTTATGGAAAGCTAATGACAATTTATTTTTTTGTTTCAGTTTGAGCTAGCTACTTATCCCATGTTCACCTGATTCAAGATTTATAGCCTGTACTTTTGCATGTTGTAGGTGAAATCCCTAAAGACAAGACCAGGAGGACCCAGTTAAAAGCTGCTTTGGAAATCTTTGAGAGGAATGGGGCGTTGGCTGAGAACAACGGAAAGACAAACAGGTACAGGTTGCACAGTTACAAGTTTTTGGACCATCTCGCTTTTAAGGAAATTGTAGCTTTTATCAGTGAAGGAAGACCTATAGTTGGAAGCTTTAAAATTGACAAGTCCTTTGCTAAAGTACAGCCTAACGAAGTCTACATGTATGACCCCAGTGTGACGACGATGCAGGGTCGCAACTACACTCATGAAGTGGTGTTCATAGGCTATGGGTGGGAGGAGGACGGTTCGCCATATTCAGTATTTCTTAGCAGTCACGGAACTGGTTGGTGCTAGGGAGGAGTTGGACGGATTTCTTTTGGGGATACGCATACCCTCTATGTTATTGATGTGGGATTATGGATGAGGTCTTACAATAATGTACTCAGTAGCGTACCAAATCGTTTATTCTATATTCATAAGTATATTTATATATGTGACCAGAAATATGTATTAGGCAAGTTTTGTTCACTCCATATGTATTATTCTGTGCTTGATGTCCAAAATCTCCCCGTTTTCTATCAAAGGTAGAAACAGCGCGTCTAGACCATTGGTAGGCCTTTTGGTGTTTCGTTATTGAAAGTAATGTCTAATAAATTTTTTAGTATCTTTTATTCTAATATATATTAAAGTGGTTATTTTTAATAAAGGCGCAACTATTAGTTAGTTACGGTCTAAAACTTTTATGCTCATCATATGAAATTACACATCTTGAATATAAGTTTAGAAATTACACAAGCACTTACACTCTTTAGGTGGCAGCCCTACACACTCTATTCTCTCATGGTGGCTAACTATGCCATCTCCAAATGTCTTCTATTTAGCATCCCAATTTGTAGGAGTACATGACCAAGAGAATGTTTCCTTGTGACAATTCCACACTCTCCCATGCAAAATATCATATCTCTAGAACTCTACTCATCCTTATCTTTGTTCTTGATATTTCTACCATGCAAAAAGTATCTAGTTATAGAGTATTCTACACTTCACCATGAAGCATGACAACTATGGCTCATGCATACTCTTCAGTAGTTTCTCAAGTATGCATTGCTATCTTCAACAGCAGCTATCTTTAGAAGTCCAATACCTTGATGGTGGTTCACTGGGTCGACTACGACGACTACATGATTACACTGGTGGCTCCCCTTCTCCAACTCAAACAAATATATACATACACTAAACTTTTCCCATAAATTATTTCTAATTTCTTCTCCATGATAATATAGAATTTTTTCTCAAAATAGATCTAATCCTTGTCAGAAACCAATGCAAAACATAAAATAAGATAATGAATCATTCTTAATATATTGCTTGATTCTTTATATTGAGAGAGAAATTGCGATAAAGTCACGGCGTATCCTAATATTGATGGTTCCAATGTTGTAAAGAATCACGCTGGCAAGATGAAATGAACAAGCAAAAATATTAAACCCTTATACAAACTATTTGTTTTATACATTATCCTTGCTCAATAATATCATGGTTAGCTAGTGTATGTGCAGGTGAACAATAAAACGTTAGTGAAAAATTTTAGATAATTGAACCAAATTGTGGTATGTGTTTGTTTGCCTCCCCCTCCTTTAATTTTCTCTCCAGCTCTGCCCTAGATGTTTCATTTCGTATGATGTCTTACAGTAATGTACTCGGTAGCATACCAGATTGTCTAATCTATATTCATATAAGTATATTTATATATCTGACCAGAAATATTTATTTGGCAAATTTTGTTCATTCCATATGTATCATTATGTACTTGTCCAAAATCTCCCATTTTCTCTCAATAATAGTCTATTTTATTGGTATAGTTGGAGCTTTCCCTTTTCAAGTCAATGTGATGCTACAAATATCTTAATCAAGACAAGAATATGGAAAGCATATCTTCTGCCCCAAACAATTTTTAGGGTGTTTTTTACTCAACAAATACCATGTCATCTTAAAATAGCACTACCAGTTAGGGTTCTTAATAAACCAGGAGAAATAAAATTTTTCTTAGTTTCATAATCCCTACAAACTCATCATGGTTCTCCCTAATTCTATTAGGTAAAGAGGAATCCTTATATTCCAAAAAGACCAATCATTTCCACTTCTTGAAAATTTTATTCCTATCTACTTTCCTAGTTAACCAATCCTCACTTGGATCATTTCCATGATCAGGTTTGGTACCTTCAACTGGGGTAGATGGCTCCCCATGTAAGCCACCATTGAGTTGTTCACTACAAAAGCCTAAGCTAATTTCATCCAGATTTCCATCTGAACTAGGATTACTAGAGCTAATTTTTCTACCAAAATTAATATGCTGACATCCATTGAATATCAGGACCAAAGAGCTGACAGACATTTGTCACAAAATTTTAGGGTTTAGGGTTTAGGGCTTAGGGTTTGTCATCTACTTTATTTTGATAGCCATAATAAATAATAACACCCACAATTTTAGCTACAACATCAATGCTAGAAACTGGAATAGAAGAGCAGTATTTCTCTTACTCTTCCTTTCTGGCTTGAGAGGACCCCACTTATGTCTTTCTCCTTTCCTTTTATCCTTCTGCTTATGAACTTCATTGTCATACTCCCCTTTTTGACTTTCATTTCCTTGGGTTTGACCGTTTGAGTGATCTCACTCAAGCTGTATCTTCTTTGTTGTTCATCTATATGTATATCCAATCCTCAGCCAGGCTCACCATCTCATCTTCTTCCTTATTGAATCCATCATTAGTTTCTTCATCCTCTTCAAGTTCCATGGCTTGGAGCAAGTTAATGCAACTTGCTTCCCCAGTCCATAGGCCTTCAGTCCTATCCGTTTCTAACATTTGTAACACTCTCGCCATTGAGTAATTCCTCTGAGACCCACCAATTTGACCTGGAGTTTGTTGTTTCCCATAATCCCCTCCCGTCTCACTTTGACTCTGAGTTCCCCTTGACTGCATATGTGGCTTACCATCTTGTTTTAGATCACCCAACTCATCTTCCATAAGGTCATCCTCATCTTCCATAAGGTCATCCTCATCTTCCATAGGGTCATCCTCATCCTTGCTATTCTTGTTAACTGCTCACTTTTCTTTTCTCTGTCCTCCACCTAAAAGTTAATGAGACATAAGTGGTTGTTCATCTCTAGAACTCTCTCCTCAGAATCACAACTGGATCCTTGCAATAGATATTAACTCTTACCATATTGAAAAAGCTAGCAAACAGAGATTGACAATCCACCATAGCTAATTTTCCTTGTATTGGATGAAATTGTGATCCAATCACTCCACTTAGGAGGGATCCCCTAATCTGAAGCCAAACAGGCTCAAGCTTTTCAACAGGCTCAATATCTCCATCCCACACATAAGAGAGGCCATAATTGTATCATTCTTTAGATAGAAAAAAGTTCCTTTGCCAAGGACCACTATGTTGATTCTTTTGTGAGGAAGGAACCTAACCAAGTATTTGTACTCTTCCGTCTTCATCAAATTCCATTGCCAGTCTCTATCACACAAGTCTCTAAGAGTTTCTAATATCCCTTCCTCATCCAGCACATGTGATAATTTAAATATAAGTTTTTTGAATAATTGTAATTTAAAATCTATATTTACCATCATGCTAGATCAAATCACATGGTCATTTATATTTATAGTATTTGTTTGCGAAGTTTTAAGATCTTTGAAAACATATTGAGTGCAAAGAGGTCACGCGAAAATTTAATATAGTTTTTTAGAATAGTTTTGATTTAAAATATATATTTACTATGCCGCCATATTAAAGCAAAATGGGTCGTTATTGATTCGTAGGTCACGTGAAACTTTAATAAATATTTCAGAATAAGTTTTGTTAAAAGTATAAATTTACTATCATGCCAAATCAAAGTAAAATGTGTTAGTATTAATTTATAGTATCTACTAAAAAATCAAGTTTTTTTTTATATTTTTCATGTTTTTTTTTTGTTTTGATTGGATTGCTAGAAGGCACCGTATTTCAAATCAACGAAGAAAAAGGGCACGAGGAACGGAAGGGCATGGTGGGCACGAATGACGCAGTCTCACCCTGACACCAAAAAAGTGTGGGTTTGTTTCGATATTAGAAGCAACGTTTTCAAATCATATAATCAAACCTAGTCAGGCTCCCGATAAGATAATTAGTCGCGGTTTGTCGTCGATCAGACCAATTAGTCGAACCTAGTCAAGTCTGGTCTTAGTTTAGTCGTCCTGCCTAGTGCACATTATCTGCCTTGTAAACATTATGTATATATAGTCGTACATTGAACAATGATTTCAGAAAGTACTATAGGCATTTTTCACATGATAATATTCTAACAAAGACATAATTAAACAAATTTAGTGCATAAAGAAACAATGTTCGGATGTCAAATGGAAATTACATCAGCCATCTAAAGCTTAACCATGTAAAGATTTATCTAATTCAAAACATTACAATTTTTTTGGAGAGTCAAACCATTTTCAGTTTGACCAATATTGTAGAAAGGATTACTAAGATTTACGTCAGCGAATATATATATATACTATGAAAAATATATTTTGTAAAGAATCTAATGTTACTTATTTGATATTATAAATATTGGTATTTTATTAGATAAATTTGTCTAAATTTGAGCTGTTTTGACCTAAGATAGTTGGATAACTTACATTTGAAACAGAGTACCTAAAATCTAATGGATGGAATAGAAATATCATATTTTCAAATCCCACGCTCTTTAGACTTGTTCAAGAACCAACTAAATTAGTCGTGATCGACTTCATCGAATGACTAATCATGATTAATTAGTCGTCGATTAGTTGGATGACCAGCTTTCTAGTCGGCCAAATCGCATTGCTGGACAATATCGATGATNTGAGGAATGATAAAGACGACAATAACACTGTTTAGAAATAGAGAAAAAGAAAACCATNTTTTTTTTTGATTGGAACATAAAAAATAAAACCAAATTGGACAACTTTATTGTGTTCTCTGTCCGTTCATTCGCTCGCAAGCCCATTCCGTTCTCCTCTCCAACCCGCACTATGTGATTATAAGTGACTAGGCTTTAGGACCTTAGATTTTAGTTTTTTTTACCTAAATAACCTATATAAAAAAGCCTCATTAGTGAAGTATGGACCTTAAATTTCATGTTAAACTACATGTGGTTCAAAGATTTGGGCAAGAGCAATTTATGGACTAGGGTCAAAGTTTGATAGTTGATCGATTTCAAGTCAACAAAGACTTAGAGATACTTTGCTAAGTCCGAAAAAAACATTTTTGAAGGCCAATGTTTGAGCTTATATATAGTGATTTTGCTAAGTCTAAAAAAAAGTCTTATCCTTGGTGAACAGAACCATGTAGTTATTGTTCAAGAATTTGAATGTTTGGGTATTTAAATTGACAGCTCAAGTTTGGTGAATTTCGCTAAAAATTTCAGCGCCTTTGCTCTTCCAAATCGAGATGCAAACATGTTCTAGGTAACCAGCGAAATTATGTTTCTGATGCTTCTTTATGGCTGCGCTGCGCGTGAGGGGAAACAAGGAATAAAGCCGGTGAGGAGGACCTGGCTGGGCCGGTCAGTTGGGCTGATTCGGCGCGTAGCCCACATGTGGCCCGTGGCCGAGGCCGAGCTCGAAAGCGATCGAGAAGAACATATACCGAAACGAATTCGAAGCATGTGCAAGGTCGAGCACTGTAATAATCCAATGTTGCTAGTCGTTTTTGAGGCCTTTTTTTTCAGGCTCAGAGGTTTAGAGCTGCAGAGTTTCTTGGCAAGACGAGAGAGACGCCGAGATCATCAATTTTCCGCGCGACTGGACTCAATAATAACAAAGGCTATGTAAGTCTCTCTTTTTTCCTTCACCAGTAAAGGCGACATAGGGTCTTTACAGTGCAAGAGCTTGACTTGGAGGCTAGCTCCATGAACCAATCGGGCTCGCGGATTATTTCTTTTCGAAGCATTTGTTTTTTTAGAGAACCAACAATTTTTTAACATAGGCTTTCTTTAGTTCAGAAAGTTGTTAAAATTTGTTATTGAAAAGCTTGTTGCTAGAGAGAGGACACATTTTTCAATACGTTATTTTTACGTAAATTTGCTGAAACTTGTCGAACAAATCTATATAAAACAGAAATACAAAGAAGGGACATGTTGTTCGAGAAAACACCGAGATCATTTGTTGTTCATTCTTCGCCTGGGCCGCTGACGGGGGCTTCTATGTACCGAGTGGAAGTTACCTTAGCAATTCGTCTTTAGGCCCATTAGGCCTAAACATCGTCTTCTACCTCCGGCTCTCCTCTTCCTCCTTGCCGGCCGCCAGTTTCTCCTCCCTACGGCGTGGCTCCCCTGCCTCATCTCCTCTCCAGCTCCGCTCCCGCACCGAAATAACACATAAAATATTTGGTTCCACACTTTTTGGAATCCAACTGGGAATCGATTTTTTTCAGTTTCATTAGTTCAGTTTCGGTTTTTAAGTTCGGGTTTTGGTTATTTATGCGCACCTCTGGCCGAGCCGAGCCCCCTTCCCCTTCCCCTACCCTCCCCTCACCAAAGTCCAAACATTTAATTCTACACGTAACTTCATGCATCAATGTCTTGAAAAGAGAAAAATCAAGCAGTCAAATGCAGATACATATTGTAAATGAAAAAACCTACAATTTAAATGTGCATATACATTGGAAAATTAAAAAACAAGTGGATTAAATGCACATGCAATTAAACTTAATTGGTCCTAATGCTATAAAAACATTTTTTATGGGAAAAATTTTGAACTCTAAAAGAACATTTATTTTGGAACGGAGGGAAGGAAGTATTGGTTTTGTAGAAGATTTCCCCCCTTGTTTTTTTGGTAAAGGGGCGCGGTTTCTTTTCATCATAGGTGAATGTTTCTGGTGATGAGAAATTTTATAATGGTTGAACCAAATTAGGACCGTCCATCAAGCTAAATTCAACAGTTGAAACATAAAAGATATTCAGAGATTGCCAAGAGGTAACTATAAAGTATACCAAACAGTACCAAAATAGATAAGACTGGTACTAAAAATAAGTGGGACTAATACCAAAATAGGAAAGTTACCTCTTGGTACCTTCTAGAACCTTGATAGAATTGGAAAGTAACACTCGGTACCTATAGGTAGCTTTTCAACCACCATAAAAATTTCTACGGTGATTATACCACAACATGATTTCCAACTCAAAGATTTACATGGTGACACTGACACTGACATATGCCTATACCATGAACACGCGTAGCGTGGAAATAAAAGGAGCACTTAAGAAGGCGGGTCATATAGAGCCTGATGGGTTGAGTACTAATTTTGTCCTACCAAAATTAGAACATGCCAAAATATAGGTACTCCCTCCGGTTTAGTAAAAGAGGTCGTTTAGAACAGCGACACGGTCTCGAAAACACAACTTCAACCTCTTGTTATTATAAAAATATTTATGAAAATGTAATATACGTATACTTTTATGAAAGTATTTTTAAAACAAATCTATTCG
>JAZFNS010002039.1:2902-15708 GCA_037127165.1 Alloteropsis angusta | reverse complement strand
CAAATCCTGGGTGCTGCACCTATTCACTTCAGGGGTTTCCCTTGGGGTATTTCTTTCAAAAAAAATTTGATGTGACCAACGCTTTTTCTAGCTCCATGATTGGAGTGATCGCGTGAGGCGCTTCAGTTTGATAGAAATCTTTTCCAATGGAAATGTTGTGCGCACAGGTTCAGTCCAAGATTGTGCCACTGTATCATGAAAACCTTGCATCTTCGGCCAAAAACTCTCGAAGTGGAACCTTCGCTTTCCATGCACCCCCTCTTTTACTCCAAGTACTAGTGGGCCGTGGTCTGAGATCTTTGAAGCTTGACTTTGGAGAATGCAATCAGGATAGATAGCCTCCCAATCAGCAGCACAAAGGGCTCGGTCCAGCTTGACAAGGGTTGGAGCTTCTCTTTGAAGTCCAACTCATTCACAAATCTCCTAAACGGACCCATCATGGCTCTATTCAGGTTGTCATTGTTCTTGTCTTCAGAAGAATGAATCATATTAAAGTCCAAAGCCAACAGCCATGGCCCTTCACAATGATCTCTGACTTCCCTTAATTCATTCAAGAATTCCATCTTCTCACTATCAAGTTGATGGCCATAAACCCCTATGAACCACCAAGTCTGATCATTCGAGCAGAATCTGATGGAAATTGAATGCAAATGGACCCTCCAGTGTTCAGCTGTGATAGAGCCATCGTGCCAAGCAAGTAAGATACCTCCACGTGCACCTTGTGCTGGTAGGAAGACATACTATTGAAAATCCATACCCAAAACCGACCTGCATCCCAATCTCAAATAAGTCCTAACTTTGTTTTGTTTCTTGAAGACATACAATGGACGGCCGAGCATCATCAAAAACTTTACGAACATTATCACTTTGAACCCTTTTATTTAACACTCTCACATTCCACACAAGATTTTTTTGATGATCCATTGGGAATTGGAAGAAAATCGACCACCTCGGGGGACATCTGTGTGTCATCCAGCAAATCTTTGCCCAGAAGTGTGGCCAAACCTTCTACATGCTCCCGACTGAGAGGTTCTCCAAAGAACGCTAAGTATTTGTCCTTGACTTCCTTTGAGACCCCACTGTTATCATCAGTAAACCCCAAACGGCGACAGACCGATGTTGTTGCATGCCTGTTGATCTGAGGTGGATGTTTGGCAATTATGCGGTTGCGCCGAGGGGCTTGGGAGGAAGCAGGTGCCTGTCGTCGACACCGCTGTGCAATTGGTGCTGGAATTACATGCAGGAGCATCTTGGATATTCGGCTGATGAATTCTTATGCTAGTTGCCGCACTGTCATGGCAGTCGGGCTCGTGAGAGCAGGAGAGTTCTCTGGATCACGCCGTCTCCTCGTGTACACAATCCGAGAGGCCTGTCGCTGATCAGGAGTAGGTTGAATGGAGGTCGGTTCGGCTGGCAGGACATCTTCTCTTGGGTGGTGACTGCAAGTCCAGTGGGTCTTTCTCGGGACCACAACTGGGTGCTCCTTTGGTTATGGGATATATAAGATTTTGGCATCCAATGATCGGGACCACGGTAGAGCTCGCCAACATCAGCTTGCCCGGCGGCGATTCGATTACTCCGTTTGAGGGCTCCACGACATGGAGGTCACGCATGGCTGGGATGACATTCAGCTTGAAACAGCACGCCAAGAGGCGAAAGACAGAGCAATCGTCTCTATATTTGGTGGCTAGATGAAGCAAGTGCAGCCATCCAAAGGGGTTTAGAATGTTTTTCTCGATGTTCATCTCCCAGGCGTGAGTCAAGACACCCTGCAGTTCAATGTCGACATAGACCTGGAGGAATGCGCCAGAGGCAAACGTGTGTCGTGTTCATCGCCGGAGGTGAAGCCTAGGGCCCCCAGATCCGGCTGACGGCCCAGCGACGACCAGCCTCGCAACGGTGTCTTCATATATGACGAACACCATGAACATGTCGTTTCCAGCTTGCTTTGCCTCGAGAATGGCCAGGTCAAGGTTAAAGCTCGTCGCCATGGAAGCCTTGTTCTCCTCGCATGTCACAGCCGGATTCTCACCGAAGACCGAGACAATGATCGCCCGACGCATGCCCGTCGCCGCCCGCTCAAGACGAGTAGACCAATCAATGACGCAAGGTAGGCCGCGGGCCGGGGAAATACCATCATCCTGAGTAGAGTGTTCAAGAGAGGCGGTTTCACCGTTGCCAGTGGCACGACGGCGCCAGCGCGGTCGGCGGCTTCGACGACCACGACAAGAATTTTTCGCCGTCTAGTCGCCAGAGCCAACTGAGTCACTGCCTAGGGACGTCGAACAGGCCTCGCTGTCTGCCGTGTCAGTGGGAGCCTCCATCACCAGATTGGCGGAAGAATCGACCGTAGGCAACGGCGTGATGCGCTTCCACACCGAGACGTGCGGGAGGCGAGGCGCCTGCACAGCCTTGGTGGTTTTTTTCTCGAATATGCAGGAGAGCTGCATATCATTGCATTAAGAGAGGAAGAGTTTGGCCAAAATAGCCTTACACCGCACACCCACACACTCAAACTCACTCACTCACTCAAACACACACACCACACGCCCACTACACTTGCGCCAAGCGCAGAAGACAACAAGGCGACCAAACCGGAATCGCACCCAAAACCTAGGTGGGGAGCCCAGTCGTGACCAGGGCGCTTAGCCCCTTAGCACCTGCAAGCACCCAAAGATCAGCCTCCTCCCGTGCGAGGAGAAGGGCCCTATCAATTCTAGGAGCGACCCCATTAAACACTGCATCATTCCTAGCCTTCCAAATGGTCCAAGCGCCTAATACGACCAAGGTGTTGAAGCCTCGTTGAACTGACCTATGCAGTCTGTCACTGGCTTGCTGCCACAAGGTGAAGACATCCACACTGTCCGCTTGAGGGGTGACGTCTTGTAACCCGAGCCAGGCTAGCAGATCAAACCAAAACTGGCAGGCAAACACACACGCGGAGAGGAGATGGCTGATCGTCTCCTCATCCTGCTCACAGAGGGGGCAGCGGTCTGGGTGGGAAAGGCCCATGCGAGTGAGTCTATCCGCCGTCCAACAACGGTTGTGGGCGACAAGCCAAAGGAAAAATTTCCATTTCCTCGGTGCCCAAGATCCCCAAATCAGCTGGTAAGGATGAAAATGCACTGATCCTTGAAGAAGGCCTTGTAAGCTGATTGAGTAGAAAACTGTCTTGAGGCCTCAAACCGCCATTTGTGAGTGTCCTCCGCACCAGGTTGAAGTAGCACCTCCTGTAGTAGATCCCAAACATCTAGATATTCAGCAAGTACAGCAACCGAATAGTGACCTTGGTTATCTTCCAACCAAAGATCATTGGTCAAGGCTTCTTGCACAGTTCGCTTATTGGCTCTTCTTTTTGGAGCGCAAGCAAAGAGATTGGGAGCCAGTGTCTCTATGGAGCAGCCATGTAACCACCTATCAGTCCAGAATTTTGTAGTGGCACCATTTCCCACCTCTGAAATTACAGTAGTGGTGAATAAGGTTTGGGCGCATCTGTGCACTGGAACTGGGAGGGCACTCCACGGCCTTTCTGGCTCAGTCTTGCCCAGCCATAGCCATCTCACTCGGAGTGCCTAGCCAAACCGCTGTAGGTCCAAAATACCAAGCTCCTTCGGCCTACTAACTTTTGACCAAGCAATCAAGCAATTCCTCCATTAGCTTCTTTTCGACCCCGCCAAAGAAAATTTCTGTGGAAAGCACCACGGTGGAAGGTCCAATGCAGTAGCTACATAAATTAGCGTTGCGGTGAGAACATGTTGGAGCAGAATAGCTCTTCCTGCTCAATTTAACAAATCAGCTTTCCATCCCAGAAGTTGATCAGCAACTTTATCAATGATAGGTTGGAGTTGTGCACGGGTCAACTTTTTGATGGAAAGAGGGAGGCCGAGGTATTTGCAAGGAAAGTCTTGCACCTCACACGGTAGATGAGCTNNNNGAGCATTGGATGGGCAAGACGCTGCTTTTCTGAATGTTGGTTTTGAGGCCAGTAGCTGAACCAAAAAACTGTAACAGATCTTCCACCATAAGCAAATCAGTGGCCACCGGGCGAAGAAATAAAACCACATCGTCCGCATAATGTGAAACCTGATGATGTATATTCCGCGTTGCCAGCGGTTGAACGATACAGAGAAGATTAGCATGGCGCCCTGCACGGCCTTGGTGGTGTCCACGCCCGAGTGCCCTGCACTTCAAGCACCTTGGATGTGAACCGCAATTGGCGGCGTAGTGACGGCCAAGTCGACGCGTCCGCCGCATCTGCTTCCTCTGCCAGCATTCATAGCGCGGCCTCACCTTCTCCCAACCTTCTGCATCCGGTCCTCTCTGTTTTCGGTACGAAGCTTGATTGGTCAGTCGAAGCCCCGAAGGAGGATGCGTGGGGGTGGCCTTTCGGTCAGCACCAGCGCAGAGGATGGTGTCATAGAGGAGGCCGTATTAGTGCTCACATCTCTGTACGAGCAAGCCTCAGGTGATCTCGTGGCCGCAGGTGACCCCGCCGCTCGAAGCAGGGGATGAGTCCAACTAGCGGGCTTCCTTGGAGTGGCCAGCCGGGCGGATAGGACGGTCGAGAGGGGATAAGGAAGCGGGCACCTTGGAGGGGAGAGTTGCAGCCGTGGCAGCGGCGCAGGGGATGGTTGTCGCCGGAGCCGCAATGGGTTCCGGTGAGGGGCTGGGGTGGGGTGGGGGAGGGGAGGCGAAACGCATCGTTACAACATTGATATCCGAGATGTTCAATGACCCTAATGTTTTCAACTAGGTCATTCTATCTAGATGTACAATTATGGTTCCACTAATGTTTGCACCCACAGAGAGTTTTGCAGCCCAAAACCAATCCAGTCATGATAGTACTCTATGAAAGTAAAGGCGCACAAGTTGCAAGAAATACAAAGATATAAAAGAGTGGGTTAGGGGGCTGGTTTTGGGACCGCGAGAGCTGAGGGGCTCAGGATTTGTGAGCTGCATAGCTTCTCTTGCTGGTTGCTTTTGCTTTTATTTATAGCTGAGATATACACTACACAACAGACCTAGTGGCTTGCTTACTAAGATAAAGACTTGACTCAAGAGTTGCAGCCCAAGTCCTAACTGGACTTACTCCCTAAGAAAAGGACTGGACTTGACTTAAGATCCTAAGTAAATTTACAAGTAGCAAGGCTTATCCTAACAGTATAGTGATTTTTTTTTACCTATGTGGAAATTTTAATTTTCGTTTTTGCTCTCTTCAGTTCTAATAAGATCCTTTTTTCTCAGTGCACATAATATAAAATGTAGCTACCATATGTTCCTTGCCATTTATGTTCTGAAATACTGGCCCAAGTGCACTGTCATGATTATTAGTTTATAATATTTTCATTGCTGCTGTTTCCTTTGACCTCCAGGCCTCATTATTGTTATCAAAGATTTCTCCACAAATTGTTGGTGAACCTCTGCAAGCTAATAGGCTTTATGATGCTGTCAGTTGTCTGATGTCTTATATGGGATGCATCTTTGGCCTTTTCTTTTGAGTTTTGACAGGCAAAAGAACCTCAAATTTAACTTTTCTTTCTTGAACATGTAAGAGGTGCAAGTCGTTGCATTAATATAAGAGGATAAAACTGTCCAAATTCAATTACTTAGTAGCAACAGAATGCAGCTGCGGACCTTTGGCCTTTATCTTCTATCAGCTGTAGCTATCGAATTAGTTTTTCCTTGCAAAATGGTAACTGTTAGATTGTAACATTAATCACATCATTATGGAAACACTCACCGACACTTGTAGATACTAGTGCTGGGATGGTAAAGATTTTTATACTTTTTTGAAGCAGCAGTCTAGTAAATGTCACATATGTTACCTCTCTTTAAGAAGTAATGTCTTCAGGACAAGGGCTGCTAATGTAGCAAAATGTCATAGGAAATAGCGGTTATGTGTGTTCATTTTCTCTATGTGGCTTGCCACATCATTTTGACCAACCAAACACAGCCCTCGGTTTTGTGATGTCACCTAAAGCGAGGCATGGCAAGACGTGGCTAGAAACTAAACACGCACTCAATCTTTTTCATTTACCTGTCTGAAATATCACATATATATTTCTGGTGGAGGTACCATTCCTCATAAGTCTTCTTTTTGTTAACCTTAACAGAACAAAAGTGGTGGATTTGCATCGTACGAACTCACAAGGTCTTATACGTGGTTGGAGGTGAGCAGTGATCTTCTTTCAGTACTCTCCTTAACATGTTTGTGAATGTCTAAGCATGAAAGTACTGCAACTAAGTCTTTGACGTGCTATCAACCAAACTGGGAGGTTATCTTTCACTTTTGTACTTTCTGAAGTAATTGGAATCTTAGAATTGGATGTGGATTTCCTGGGCTCTGTAATTAGATGCTTGCTTTCTTCAAAAGTAGAACTAAACATTATTCATCCAAGCTTTCACATTCATTTACATAAGATACGGCNCTCTCTTCCTTTATCAATCCTTTAGTGTTACTTTGTCATCTATAGAACAAACTAGTGATGCAACACTCAATTGGCAGGTATGTCGAATGTACATCAGCAGCTATTCAGGCATTGACATCATTCAGAAAGCTCCACCCTGGGCACCTCAGGAAAGAGGTGGACAACTGTATCAGCAGAGCTGCTAATTTCATCGAGAATATTCAAAAAAGCGACGGTTCATGGTTAGTATTTANGACTCCATGCACATGAACACCACCACACATGCTGTTTCCTTTTTATGATCCTCGAAATAGACATAGTTGGAAAAGATATCTTTTAGCTGATCTAGAGTTGCTCATGGAAAGGCCCTCCACCCTCCAGGAAATTCCAATATTCTTGTTAGACTGGGTTGGCTTCATTGTTGTTGCAATCTACTCCCTCCGTCCTAAATTACTATTTGTTTTGGCTTTTATAGGTCCATTACATTTGTTAGGCATCTAGATTTACACTGTCTAAATGCATGGCGAAATCAATGAACCTAGAAAAAGGCAAAACAAATAGTAATTTGGGACGCAAGGAGTAACTAATTTGTCCTCTCAATTTAAGACTTTGGATATAATCTATACTTATTCATGTATTTAGTTGAGTTCTCCTGTATTGTTCTTAAAAAGAACAGAAATGCATCCATGCAACTATTTTGTTCTCTATCTTTTCTCCAACAGGTATGGTTCTTGGGTTGTTTGTTTCACCTATGGCACTTGGTTTGGAGTGAAAGGATTAATTGCAGCGGGTAGAACATGGAACAATAGCTCTGCAATCAGAAAGGCTTGTGATTTTCTACTGTCAAAAGAGCTTCCTTCCGGTGGTTGGGGAGAAAGCTATTTGTCATCTCAAGACCAGGTAAATTCATCTTTACCAGCTTCTCGAAAATAACACCACCTTCCAACTACCAGGACCAAGGGTATACATGCAGTGTTGTTTGCTGCATTGTGTGCTATGGCCAAGGTTTCCATAGTGTTATCTGGTTTTGGATTTAATGTTACTAAATTATGAACTTGGTCCAATGGAAACAAAGTCAAGAGAGAAACTCTTTATATTTTTTTCATGCGCATTCCAAAATGGCACAAAGCCACAAACTATTTATCCAAAGCATTCTCCATTCGTTCTTCCTAGCTAGTGGCTCAAATAGGGGTTGGGCAGAGATTGTAGTTGTGGACAACAGGAGGACAAGGTTTGGCACCTCGTCACCCCAATCATTTGATGGCAGTGCACGGAGAGGGACCTAGGGGAGGAAATAGTTTATTTTTTCTTAGCCAACCTATGAGCATATCATCTTTATAATAGATGACTTCTAGTTATCAGATTGTATATCTTTTTATGCTTGCCATGTATACTTGATTGTATTCCTTGTATACCAAGCCTCATTGGCTGTGTATATAAAAGGTCACCTCCCTCATTAGGGCGTGTGATCTTTCCTATCTCCTATCCCTCTACATGGTTTCAAGAGACAAGATCAACCCGTTCGTAATCCTTCCTTTCCGCTGCTAATTTCCATCTAAAACCACCCCCCGAACTCCATCGCGGCGCGTCCAAATTTGTCATGCGGCGATGTCATCGCCTTTCGCGCTCTTCTCCTCCGTCTCTGGTGCTCATGTTCACGGACTCGGATTGCTGATTCATCCATGTCTCAACCTCTTACCAGGACTGGCACCTTGCCAGCCGAAAACCAAGCACTAAAGTCGAACCTTAGCAATGGTTTCATCTCTGTTCTGTCGCCGCCGCTCGTCCTGCATCCGGTGTCACCATCTCCATCAAGTTTGATGTGACGATGAAGAACTCCAACTACACCAAGTGAGCGTCCTTCTAATATATGTGGGGAAAATTCGGCCTCCGCTCCCACATTGATGGCTCCATCGCACCCAATCCTGAGGATCCATCCTAGGACCAAGTGGACAACTATGTCTACAGCTGGATCTTTGGCTCCGCGTGCATGGAAGATGATGAACGGACCGCACCATGCTTTGGGTGGCCATCGAAGGTCTCTTCCGCGCCAACAAGGAGCCTCGTGCGCTCTTTATCAATCACGAGTTTCACTCAATGACGCTAGCGTTTGCACTATCACCGAGATCTGCTACCACATGAAGACGGTAGTCGATGCGCTATGCGATGTCAGACATGGCATCTTGGAGTCCTAGCTCGTCCTCAAGATCCTCTGTGGCATCGACCCTCGCTTCACCAACAGTGTGGACGGCATTGCCGACTCCACTGTGGTCCCCACCTTTATGCAAGCGCATGGCATGCTTGTCCTCAAGGAGCTCGGATGGCGAACGAGGACAAGGTTGTGCCCGACACCGCTCTCCGGCCACCTCCAGCTCCTCGACGTCCTTTTGCACCATCATGGGTGTCGCGTAGTGGCTGACGCCTCCCAGGGCAGTGGGTCCACGTCTCATGGCAACGAGGACGGCAAATGACCTGGTGAGGGTTGCAAGGGCAAGACCGCAAGAGGCACGGCGGGACACTGATTTTGTTGTAACTGTGAGCCGGCGCTAGGGCGACTGGCATGCCCATGGCGTGCTGGGCCAGTCTCCACAGGCCCACAACCCCTTCACCCCCCATCACGTGTCCCTTCTGGCACAAGATTGGGACCAAGCTAGACTGATTGCGGCCCTTAACCAGATGTCACTCCAGAACGCTTATTGGTTCATGGACTTGGGTGTGTCTAACCACATGTCTTTTACATTCAAACTCCCGCAGTACCACATCCTTTGAGCTTATCCATTGCAATGATTGGACCTCTCTAGTCACTATTATCTCTAGCTTCGAATATTACTTAGTGATTTTGAACAATTTTTCATACTACTGTTGGAGGTTTCCCCTCGTGCACATATCTGAGGTTCACATTCACATTGCTGATTTTTGTACGTTTATTCAGACCCAATTAGGCCTCCCCTTTAGAAGGGTTAGGCTGACAATGGTACATAGTTCATTAATTGCACCCTCACGTCTCAGTTCTCCTCCCGAGGAATTCACTGCGACTCAGTTATCCCTACACTTCTCCCCACAAGGGAAAAACTGAATGTGTTCTTCACGCTCTAAACAACATGAGTTGCACTCCTCTCATCCATGCCCACATGACCCCTTCCTATTGGGCCGAGGCACTAGCTACTGCTACGTACCTCCTCAACACGCGACCATGTTCCACCATCCATAATGCCATCCTATTTGAGCTTCTCCAAAACAAGCCACGGGTTACGCCCACTTAAGCATATTGGGTTGTCTTTGCTACCCAAACCTCTCTGCCATGGCACCACATAAGCTCTCATCACGGTCTACGACATGCACCTTTCCGGGTTACCCTTCCTCTCATAAAGGGTATCGTTGCCTCGACCTCTCGACTTGATGCGTCATCGTCTCCTGACATGTTGTGTTTGACGAGACATGCTTTCCTCGGCTCGCTCATATCTCCCACCTCCAACTTGAATTTCCTCCTCGTTGGGCATGCTACCCCAATGTCGTGCACCGCTGCAGGGTCGTCCTCCTCTGCGGAAGTTCATCTCTTGTCGACATTGAGCGGCTACCTTGTCACCCCCTAGACCCAATAAACAATCTCCAGATTGGTTCCTTCTATGCGGGTTGGTTCTTCTATGCTATCCTTCTATGCGGGCTGGTTCTTCCCACCTCAGCCTAGTAGCCTGTTGCTAGCAGCAACGCCCACCATCGTAACAGGTCGTGCAACTAGGATGCCACTATTGGGCCACGCTCTAGGGCTAGCATGAGCATCGGGTGCCCGCTGTAGTTGGGCCGCTGTGTACAGCTGGGGTCCTTGGGATCTTCCAACATTGCCTGTCGCCGTACCAATGCATGTGCCCTCCACGATGCCCATGCAGGTGCTTGTGGTGTCATCGGTTCCTCCACTGGCTCGTTCCCCTGCGCAACACCGGTCCGTGACTTGGTCTCAGACCGGGAATCTTCGCTATGTTCATCCAGTGAACCTCTCTGTGATGCACGCATCAATCTCGCCCATACCGAGGAACTACCATAGTGTGTTAGCTGAGGAGTTCCAGGCAGTCATCGACAACGGTACTAGGCGCCTTGTTCCACAATCCCTTGGCACTAACATTGTGACAAGCAAGTGGATTTTCCAAAATAAATTTTGCTCCAACGGTTCTCTTGCTCGTCACAGGGCGCATTGGTTTGCGGCTTCTCTTAACGACACGGCATTAACTACGACGACCTTCAGTCTGGTTGTCAAACCGGCTACGATTCAAGTTGTACTCAACATTGTCGTGTCTCACGCCTGACCCATTTACCAGTTGGACATGAAGAATGGCTTTCTTCCTGGTTACCTGGAGAGAACCGACTACTGCCAGCTGCCTCCAAGCTTCATCAACCCTTCTACTCCTAATCATGTCTGCCTATTGTAGAGATAGCAGCCACCTTGTGCATGGTACCAGCATTTTGCCACCTACATCCAGGAGCTAGGGTTCGTTGCTTTGGCCTCCGGGGCCTTCCTCTTTGTTTATGAAGGGGGCGATTGTGTTTCCTATTTGCTATTGTATGTCGATGGCATTCTCATTGCCTCACCGGCCACTCTTCTTCAGCGCATCACTGAGCGGCTCCACTCAGAGTTTACCATGATGGTTCTCAGCGACCTTCACCACTTTCTCACCATTCCCGTCTTGTGCTCGATAGACGGTTTGTTTCTATCCTAGCGATAGTACATTCCCCCATTCCCGTCTTGTGCTCGATAGACGGTTTGTTTCTATCCTAGCGATAGTACATGCCCAAGGGGAATCTATTACTCTCTCAACTAGCCCAAGGGGCATCCATGAGTACATATAGGCCTAAAGGGCATATTCCAGGGAATCCAGAGAAAGACCTACTCTAAGATACAAGCATATTCTAGTGAATATGCTATAGCCAGATGACACTAAGACATACTTAGACTACGCTAAGACACGGGGATGGATGCTAATGCACTCCTTATCTCTATGGTGCTAATGCACCTCCGGAGCTATCACCAAGACTTCTCTGTCACTGGCATGGTCAAGTGTCACTCTATGGTGACACTAGTTAACAATCAAGCCAAGCTCTCAGCGTCCTAGGGTGCTTCCATTCAGAACCTATGCGAGTACAAGAGCCTTGTTGGTGCCCTCTAGTTCCTCACACTAACTATCCAAACTTGGTGTGTGCAGTGCAACAGGTGTGCCTCTCGGGCTGATCAAGCGCATCTTGTGCTAAATGAAGGGCACACTCCTCTGGGCTTCACATTGGCACCGGCTTTGTGCAGTCCATGACAGCATACTCCGATGCAGATTGGACCGGTTGCCCAGTGTCTCGGCACACAACCTCAGGCTACTGCATCTTCCTCTGCAACAATCTGAACAATTGATCCTCCAAGCGTTAGACCACCGGCTCCTGTTCAAGCGCCAAGGCAGAGCACTGAGATGTGGTACATGAGTGGCTGAGTGGGTACACCAGCTTTTCCACAAATCCACATCTCGATTGCTTCAGTGATGGTTGTTGGCCCAAATAGGAATTTATTACTCTCTCAACTAGCCCAAGGGGCATCCATGAGTACATATAGGCCCAAAGGGCATATTTCAGGAAATATCCTACTGTTAAGATACAAGCATATTCTAGTGAATATGCTACAGTAGATGACAATAAGACACACTTAGAATCTATTAATCTCTCAGCTAGCCCAAGGGGCATCCCTGAGTACATATAGGCCCCAAAGGGCATATTCTAGGGAATATTCTATTTGTTGTTCCAAATAGAAATCTATTACTCTCTCAACTAGCCTAAGAGNNGTGACTAAATGTGATACAAATTATCAGTCCTAGGAGGCTGATACACATTTATTCAACAGTTGGTTGAAACCTTACAGTCCCTGAGGGGGACACTTGATACAAACCAAGATAACTAAAAGGTAAACCACGACGAAGAGCCACATAGCGAACAACTCGGGCTCAATGAAGGGATCAGGGCTACGCGGACTCGGATACATGGTGGAACTCCACAGGCAAGGGTTGGGCGCGGCAGCGACCACCTACTCGGTGTCCTCGACGACGAAAGCGAGATCTTCCTCTGAAGCAACAACATATGAAAGGGTGAGTACAAAAGTACTCAACAAGTCCAACCACACTAGAAGGATATAAAGATATACACATGATAATTGTCAAGGAATAAGCTAGGGTTCATTTGCGGCAAAAGAAATATTTTTACACATGCATGATTGACAAGGAAGATTTTAGCAAAGCAATAAGTATAATTAATCGAGTGGGGTTGATCCACAAAGGATCTAAGTTTTAATGCTACCGGATTCCCAAAATCCGCCATAGCTTCTAGCACAAAGCCAGACTTTTTTACCAAAACCAACACACACATCCCATTTCT
>JAZFNS010035104.1:4883-15308 GCA_037127165.1 Alloteropsis angusta | reverse complement strand
GAGTTAGAGTTAGAAACTAGCTCTAGCTCTAGCTGAGCTAGAGTATCCAAACAGGGCCATTATCTTGGTTACAGGGTTCAGTTGTCAGATACCCCTATTCAAGAATATGCAGCAACACACACAATATAAAGAGAACAACTCAGTTTAGCCAAGGGCACAAATATTGTGCAGTTACTTGCATGAGAAACTCTGCTACTGGTGGCAATCAAATACCTTGGAAACACGCTCTGGATTTGGAAAACGCAAGTTCTCTGCATGCAGCATCTGGCGTTGAGTCATAAGCATGTTCTTTTCCTTCAGAAGAACATACCAAAGCTTCTGAAGATCATCCCAAGACTTTAGGCGCAATTCAGAAGCCTTCCAACTACGGCCTAGCAATTAATGCAACAAAAAGGGAACAATATTAACCTTTGTAGAGAAATAGAGTATTTAATCAAGAAATAAGCGCAAAACACTAAAGCTGAGAAAAAACCACAAAGGAAAGACTCACTTGTCAACAATTACAATGTAGTAAATACGGTATGAAGAGAACCTCTCAGTTACATGCTGGTATGTATCACTAAGTGTTACTTGTACACAAGCAATAGAAGCCCATAACAGGCCAGAGAACAAGCAGATCCCATTTGCTAACACATAAGCTTTGGAACTTCCTCACGGCATCATCTTCAGGCATGCCTAGTATTTACCGAAGGAACAAATACAAGAACATATACCACCTAATCCTACCTCTTAAGGGGCTTACAACTAGTTATTCAGATACAGAAGGCCAGACGAGCTAAAGAGATGTTGATTTCTCAAAGAACAACCCATTTGCATTATTTTTTTATAGACTAAAGCAGATGTAAATGAGTGAGTTTGGCCAATTCGAACTCATATCAGGGGCAATAGTGCAATGCAAACAACGGGTTGCTCTCCAACACAATCAACGGACTCCCGCTAACCAAGTTAGCAACGAACAGCGCAGATCTATCCGCAGCGAATCTGCAAGCCTCGGCACTACCAATCCACAACGAAGCGCGGGCGGCGGAAGGTACCGTAGTGGGGCGGGGGCTTGTCCTCCTCGGTGCTCCGCTCGACCTCGAAGAATTCCTCGAGAGGGTTCTGCGCCTTCCTCACCGCCGACGTCGACGCGGCCGCGGCGGGCTCGGACGCCGCGGCGGCGGCGGCGGAGGAGAAGAGCCGCCTCCCGAGCGCCCTCGACAGGGACAGCATCGCGGCGGCGGGGGCGTCCTGCCAGCACAACGGATCAGGGAACCCTGACACGCGAAGAGTTCGATTCGAGGAAGGGAAGGGAGGGAGGCGAGTGAGGTACCGGCGGCGGCGGCGGCGGCGAGTGATCCGCGGGGGAGGTGGGGAAGAGGGAGAAAGGGTTTAGACTTTAGATGCGAGAGGGTTTGGTTTTCGCGTGGAAATCTAGCGTTCTACCTACGGGTGTGGGCGCAAGACACTGACGGTGCGGGCCCGCTTCTTCTCCCCTCTGTGATGAGAACATGTAGAATACGAACACTTGTATTCGTAACTTTTTTAAAATAAGTATAAAGAATTTCTTTTTTGGGGAAATACATTTGTATTCTTAACTTTTTTTTAATAAGTAAACAGTTTCTATTTCTTTTTTTTGTGATGGTGGTGGGGGATTGACAGCAGTTTGACATAAACTGTAAGCAACAGTTGAGCATTGAGCCACAAATCCACAATGAACAGGTTCCGAAGAGCAAGGACAGTAGTTCCTGCCCTGATCATAGTTTACATTTACAAGTTTACAACACAAGTGTCATGCTTAAAAAAAACAGTTAGTAGATCCTGCACTAATCATGAGCTCATGGCTTTGGAGAGCTTTCAGTACTCTCAAATGCCAGGATTTGTACCCTTACAGTAATCCAGGATTCTTTTCAAAAAAAAGTAATCCAGGATTAATCATACCAGCACGGTAGCACATTAATTATCCAAGTAGTCTCTTCCTTCATTTGAGGCAATTATCCGTTACAAGGGAGACCAGAAGTGAAAATTAAGTTACATAACAAATTTCTCTAGCTACAAAATTCTTGAAGCACCGTCCTCACCGCTCTAGCTCTTGCCAGCTGTAAACAATACATTTCTCTACCGGATGCAGTCAATTTGTACTCTTGCAATGGGTTACAACATCGCTGCACTTTTTACCAGCTAAAACGTAACCACTCTTGTGTGTGTCCCAGGGAAATATCCCCGGTTCTACGTTCACCAAAATCGTGCCAAAGCAGGAAGGTGTGACTGTGATGGCGCTACGCCTGGAAACCAAAACAAAGCTCATCCTCTGCCCCTGCCCCTGCCCCTACCCCTTCCGCCTCTACCACGACCACCTCTCCCTCTGGCGCCGCCTCTTCCTCTCCCACGATCTCCACCAAACATATAGAACTCAGCTTTGCCCTGCTTCAACCCCAGCGATTGTACGNCCTCTCCTCCTGAAATCCTTCGGCCCTTCATCATCGCTAGGTGATTCTTCCTTGTTGGGCCTTCTTCTGCTTTTAGAGATGAATGATATCTCTCTTGAACCACCAGGTCCATACTTGACCGCATCAAGTGCTTTGGAGTTCTGTTGCTTTTCCAGCGCAGCTACCCTATCTTCCAGGGGCACAGCATCCTCCTTNGGATAGGGAGACACTATTCAGAAATGCTTCAGCATGACGTTCATCCTTGACTTCGTATAACCTGATAAATAGAAAGCAATAAGCACATCTTTTGATGTAACAGAATGCACATCAAAATGCAACAAAATGGTCCCCTTAGTTTACAAATGTAGCAGGAAGGGAAAAAGGCACCAAGTTTAAAAGGCATAAGCCAATCAGTTTAGAAATGCAGTAAGAAGGCATAAGCCAATCAGTTTAGAAAATGCAATAGGAAGGCATAAGCCATTCAGTTTACAAATGCACAAGCTCGAAGCAAGACATGTTTATATAAAAGCAAAAGCTTAAATTTGCACTCCTGCAGCTTAAAAATGGAAATATGCACTCAGTATAAAACAAATGGCATAGTTAAGAATAAAATGCACCTTGTGGGCATAATACCATTAGTACATGTGCAGTTCACCAAAATGATGTAAGCTCACCTTATACGCTTTGAATTATGCATGTCATTGTCACTGTCAGACATTCCTGATGCATCAGATGCACTAGCATCTGATTGTTGCTCATCTTCACTAACACTCTCAAAATGCTCTTCAAGTAGGCGGGGCTCCTTTGCAGCTGCTTGAGGATGAAGTGCAAGGTATTCTCTTGATTGTTCATCAATTTGGAAATCCTGCTCATAAGATCAATGCGATAAATCAAACGAACGATAATTTTGCATTAAGTAGCTTACAAAATTATATAGATGATTAAAGAGACAAGATCCAATCTGTAGTGGGCCACCGTAAAAGGTTAGATATACAGTGTGGCTAAGTACAGATGAAACCTCTCACATTCAGTTCTCATAGACAGGTAACTGTGGATAAGCAACAAAACGAGATATAGGTTATCAGAAACACTAGCAAAGATGTGGACACAGAACAGAAGATCCACGCGCTAAAAGAAACAGATGTATCCCCAGACAAGCATACAAGGAAGTATAAGATTTGGTAAAAAATCAAGGTAAATGGATCAAATATAATTGGAATTTGTTTTCATATGTGACTACCAGTTTAAATTATGCCATATGTTACTGGCTAAAAGGAAAATACTAATCGTTAAAATTATATTATAAATATGTACATTACTGACCAAAAAGACAGCATTAATCCATCTACAACCTAAGAGATTGCAAAACAGTAAGTAGAGTTCCCACCTTATTCTCAAACATCTCTTTGAACCGTTCATCTTCCAATAGACCCTTATAACCTCTAAGTTTTCTTTCCTTCTTCTTTTTACTTGATTTATCAGCATTATCCGTGTCAGCATTCATTTCCTCTTCAATTATACTGTCTACAATCTGCCTATTAACCTTTGGTATCTTGACAACTTGCTGCATAAGAAAAAAAGGAAGGAAAAAATATTCATTAGGACTGTAATATTGAGTCTATTATACAAATAAGAAGGTGAGCTAACATACCGTTATACGAGGTCCCCTCTGGGCTTCTAATTTCTTTTTCTTCATCTCTTCTCTTAGAGCCTCATACTCAACAGGTGCAACTTCTTCCCGTTGCTGCAAAGAAATAGAATACTAGTAAATACAGAAACAATATAGCCAATCCATGATGGAGTTACGAAAATTCAAGAATCTAGTCGACAGCAGTCCTACTTCAATTGCCCAGTTAAAGCATTATTACAGCACAAACAATATATATCCGTAAATGTATGAACATTCTAAAGAAAAAGTCAAAGGAAATACATGCAAGAAACCAGTTTTACCTTCTTATATAGTCCATAACGTATGATAAATCCATGTAAATGTACTTTTACAGCAGCTGTGCCAATGTATTGAGTAAGATTCAGTCGCTCCATCTCTTCTTTCGTCAGAAACTTGTACCCATCATACACTACGGAATCTGATTTCTCTTCCATCTCCTCCTGTATAAGAATGAAGGCAAAGAATGACATATTCAGCCAAGGATTACTAAAAACAATTACCCAAAGCAATTGAAGTAATTTCACGCACAGTTAGGTTATCAAGATGTGAACACCACTTTGGAGCAGGGCCAAGTGCAGGAATGAAGTGGGCAGGTATCTGGCTATTATCCAGAGCTAACAGCATTAAACCACTATTCCGGAAGATGCAGACATCATTGATAGCACCACCATCTGGTTCAATGCTAGTCATGTTGTTTCCCTGAAGAAAAGATTGATGCCATCATCCAGCAAAGAATATCAAACCATGAAAGCGCATAGCGGAGTGTTATACAGAAATCAATTCCACCAAAGAAATATGAAGTTAAGAAACTACAAAAGTTCATAATGGACTGTGGCAGCCCATGGAAATATTGACATGTTATTCAAAACAGCATGACATGTTATGGTCATAGTACAAAAGGCTATCTTTTCAAGCATTCATTTGCATGAACATTAATTTCTAAAATCCCAGATCCCACTATTTGGCTTCCCTAACAAATGTGAGTCCCTGTGTCCTTGAATTGAGTAAAAAGCATGGGCCAAGCAGGGAAAACCATCTAAAAAAGCTAAATGTTCCTGTCATTGGGTTGTTATTGTATCAAAATAGAATGTTAGTTCATGTGGAAAATATATACAGAATAGAACCACAGATAATTTGGTCAAACTAATACCTTCCCTATTCCTCATAAATGTGCTTACATGCTGGCAGGTACTTGCGGCACAAGTGCCACGCAACTATGAGCTTCTTAAATAAATGCAAAGTAAAAACAGGGGCAAATAAGCAGTAAAGTTGTCAGCACAGCCTGATATCCAAAATTTGGATCCTTCTATAAAAACTTTGCCGATATACTTTTGATATTGAGACTATGGTAAGCACTACTAGTACAGATTTATGTTACATGAACACATTTTGATGCTTTGACACTGCAATATGACAGAAATTTGGTTGAAGCCTTTAAGGTATAAACATAGTATGTTAGTCTTCAAGAAATGTCAAGCGAACAAACATGAAACATCCAATGGCACATCAAATATCTGTAGTGTCTTAAATTAGAGTTTGCTTCAAACAAATATCAACACCGATATGGTAGTGTGAAACCACAGCATGAAATTATCAACACAGGAGTTTTGGAAAAGAAAGAACTCACAGTATTAGGATCCCAAACTCTCACTATGTGCTTATCAGCAGTGATAAGTTTAGGCTCAGTAGAATTAAGTGTCTGATGCCACTTGATATTCAATATTGGACTACCGTACCTGAAACAAAAGATAACATTAACGGCATTATTTACATGTTATCACTTTCAGAGCTAAAATACACAGACTACCACAGTCCACACACTATACAATCTCAAAAACTTCATAGTAGGTGTGGCAATTCTATGATAGAATTAAAAAGGGTGGAATGTGGCTTATACCCAAAAAGGGGCAATCAGAAAAGGTATGATCCTGTTTGTAATGAACATATAAAGAAGGAAATCCCCATCTAGTAGATGAAATTCCTATGAAAATGGTCTAATGGCTGGAACCAACTCTTGATAATGAACACCAATAAAAACCATTCTTTATAAGAAATACAGAACTTACATGTGATCCTTAACTCGTAGAGGAGAAGACATGCGTAAATCATATATTGATATCTGCAGAAAATTATCATAATATTTTTAAACGACCAGGTTGTTCATGAAGATATAAAGAAACAAATACCTTTTTATATTCAAAAAATATAAAACCATCACAAGATTAGCAAACTAAATGCTGCTACATCAATTATTAGATTGCGCAAAATAGGTGCGATCAAAACGCGTTTTATTTTCGGCCAAGTCTTCTTATGCTTGTCTTATTAAACTAGCTCTGAGCTGACCCACACTTTCACTTTTATGTCGTTCAGTTCCATCAAGCCAGGAAGGCACTTACGCAATCTTCTTCATGACCATCATTCTTGCCGACAAGAGCAGATTGTTTTGTATCTCCAAGCTAAAAAAGGTTTTCCTAGCCCGTGGAGGTTGCCCCTAAAAGATAGACTTTTGGCAGCTCAAAATATGGACCCTAAAATTTTCGGTACTATGTTGTATATTCAGCTCAAATAGGATGGTCCAGACAACTACTGTATGCATACCAGTAACAGCTAAGATGATCAATAACAACGACTTGGTTTTTTATTCCCAAGCGATTTGGGGTAGGCTAGAGAAGAAACCCAACACGGGCCAAAAAAAATTAAGGGGAAAAAAGGCAAAGAGAGGAATTAGCAGTAGCAATAACTTTAAGGGGGCTGATAGCCTAAGTCAGGTCCAGGTGTCTCCAGCACATGGACAGCTAAGAGCTCAGACAACAAACATCAAGCAGAGTTCATAATATCACCACCACCACCACCCCCTCTCTCTCACTTTTGCTGATGCTAAACAGTTCCAGAATCAAGAAAACATTATTTACATAAATGCAGAGCAGAAAAAAGACATAAATGAAGTGGAACCACAAAAAAAACTGTTACAATGACAGAAATACTGAAAATTTTACTGTGCATATTGCAAAACACCATGTTTCTTAACTCTCCCAGGGGTAGTGGGTATAGTAAAAATGGCACACTTGACACTCAGTAAAACAGCTAGGCACATCGAGTGAGGTGGAAATCTGACGAGAAATCAGGTAATGACAAACCCTACCTTTCCTGTGCTGCTTCCTACTGCCATAAGGTATCCTTGATCTTCATCAAATTGCAAAGATGTGACCTCCTGCAGTTTCAAACATGAGACGCAGTTGGAAAAATTAAAACATCAGGGTATTATTTGCTATGAAAGGAAAATATGATACCTGATCATAATCTTCAGAGGAAAGAGCTGGGATATTAATTCTGCCAACAGAAGACTTTTTCCTCATATCAAAGCACTCAACGGCACCATCCTCTCCACCACAAGCAACAAGACCATGGACCTTGCTGTGAGCACCAAAAGAAAATTGAGAAGTTAACATACTTCATAATCATGTCACTTGCAAAACATGCAAGTTAATAAAAAATGATTACCTTCGTGTAACTGCATTCAATGCTGGCGATTGGGAGGAAAGAGAAGCAAGGAATCGTCCCTGCAAGAAGTGCGTTTAGAAAATGTGCACATATCTGATTTAGAAAGACTAAAAAGCAAATAAACAAGGAAAAAAGACATCATTCTGGTTCTGTGTCCTATTTAAACCAACAGGAAGAATGTGTATCTAGTGCAGTCACAGTCAGAATTAAGACCACAAAAACCAAATAAGATGTATGTTTCATGTAATATAGCTAAGCGGAACTCCATTCAAAATAACCTACTTAACGTTTATTAGAATCTTGATTCTGTATTAGGTGTCAAATAAAATTATAAAAATGATGTTTTGCCAGGTCAGTAAGAGATAAACAAATACCCAAATGTATATGACTAATTAAGTACTGAAAGTAGACCTGCTCTAAGTTGATTCTGTACAAATCTGGTGATGAAGCAGCGCATAGCAAGTCACAAGACCAGCAATCGTAGGCCATGTCCCTTCCCATTCTGCCAATGAATCAAAATGGACATTTAAATAATGTAAGACTGATATTTGGATAAGTTATATCCAAAGATGTTTATTGATTCCCTAGTACTAGATGTTACCAGAGAACAGTAGACTTCTTAAGTTTAGACTCAGAATATGACAATAAATACACTATGTATTCATTTTAATACTGAATGACTTTTAATGCCAAAACAACTAATTTTTTTTAAGAGATACTCCGTACTCAACATTCTAAATATGTAAGATTGATATTTGAATGAGGTATGTTTATAACTTTTTATTGATTCCCTCGTATTAGATATTACCATTAAACAAGATTCTCTGAATATGAGAAGAAACACACTATGTATTGACTTGATACATAATGACTTTTAATGTCAAAACAACTAATATTTTCACAGAGATACCCATCTTTACCTGTGACAAGTATATGTTGCTAGTGCACAGAGTGTATATGGAAAATACATAGCTAAGACCAATCATATATGATATAAAAGTATGTGAGTAGCCATGCTAACCTTGGAATTCTCAAGCTATAATGGCTTCCATATTTTGCATGTAGATTTACAGAACGATCAGCACACAAAAATGCAAGTTTTGAATAATCCTCGCCAAGGATCTGATGAAAGAAACAACCAAACCTGTTAGGGAAATCAAAGACCACCACTATATATAATTCCAGAGTCGTGTCAGGTGCAAAAAAAAAAAGAATGTGGTTATGAGCAAACAATCGAAACAGAACATGTAGGGGGATCGATGAAGTTACTATGAAATGGAAAGTAAGCCAAATACAAAGGAACGTTGTGATCAGAATAAGTTGAGCGTCAATACAAAATGAACAGAGACAAACCAATCAAACCTATCAAAATGAACAGAGACAAACCTACTCGATAATGATGGCTAGTCGGCTATGAATCAACAAACAAGTCCTTGGTTTCTGTAATGGTACTATATGACAAGGTATTGTTCCTGGAACGAGCTTCGCTATTAGTACCTGGAAATTTATGATTTCTGAAATCATGTGCCTCTCAAACTTCATGGACAATTCCTTCAGCTCATATACTTTAACTTGCGGGGGGTAGATGCCTAGTAGCACATGAGATAGATACATAAGTATACCACACTACCTAGGAGTACATTAATTTTAAGCTAAACATAGCCATTTAAGCTAAGCTAAACAGACCTGAGGCGATCACGTACTGGTCATCAGGCGTGAGCTTGATCTTGGTGGTAGCTGTCTCAAACCTCAGGTCATGGATCAAATCCAGCCTCCGCTGATACTCTACAACCAAGCAAAACAAAGAGGCGGACAAATCAACAACGGTAGCAAAATCTCCCGCACTAATCCCCCAGATAACGAAGGTGGTGTGGGGAGGCACCCGTGTCCTTGCGGAGGGCGCGCTTCTTCTTGGCGTGGACCCAGGGGGCGACGTAGCGGTTGCCGGTGAGCGAGTAGAGCTTGACCCCGTTGATGGAGGTGGACTTGAGCGTCCCCGCGCCATGGTTGGCCGCCATACTCGAAGCGGTCCCCGGAGCCCTACCCCGCGCTCCTCCTCCTCCTCCTCCTCCTCGCCGCCGCCGCCGCCGCCGTCGTCGTCGAGGGCGCCGTCGAGGTGGCCGGCGCGGCTAGGGTTTAAGGAATTTGGAGGGAGAGGAGTGGAGGACAGAGTCGGCGGCGGGCCCTTGTGCAACGGACACACAGGCAGGCGGAAGCGGCGGCGCGACGAAAGCTTCCTGGCCGTTGGATCAGGCTTCCAGTTCCAGGCCGTTGGATGATCTGTACGTGGTGTGCTGGTAGCGCTGTGGTTGTGGGCTGTTATGGTTGTCGGCCCATGCGCTTGGTACAAAGATGATGGGCCTGTTGGCTATTGTCATGGAATAGCTCCCAACATCCAATTGCTGTCCTCAAATTTTCTCAAAGAAAAAGTTTCCTAAAAAAATCTCAGGTAGCGTTTGGGAGCAGATATTGGGGCATGGAATTCGGAATTAGAATTGGCAACCGCGAATACCAGGTGTTTGGATGACTTGGAATTCGGAATTAGAATTCAACCTCAATACCAACCGGTATTGATCCCACGCTCATCCTTCTAGTCCCAATACGGAGCCAGACCCCTTTGAATTGGTCGGCATCGTCTTTCCCCGTCCTCTCGTGTCTCTCACTCTGTCCCTTCGCCGGCGCTCCCTTCACTCCGTCAGCGAGCGAGGCCCCTTCGGCGGTGAGTCGCGACACGCTCTCCCTACCTCCATTGGTGAGCCATGCCGCCCTCGCACTCCCTTCGCCAGCAAGGCGCACTGCCCTTCCTTCCCTCCACCGGTGGGCCGCACCGCGCGTACCTCACTCCGT
>JAZFNS010030690.1:11705-23491 GCA_037127165.1 Alloteropsis angusta | reverse complement strand
TTATTTTGGACCTGGCGCCAAAGGGATCTTTTCCCTGCGCTTATACTGCAGTCCTACCATAACATGGTCTCTAAGACAATGCACTCCTTGATTTTGTCTAGACATAACAAATGCAGGACAACACAGTGTCCTGGAGACAAAATCACATTTCCCAAACTGTCCGTTGGACACAGCACGATGTCCCCCAAAAAAATCACAAATCCATTGTGTCCACGGGGAAAAATCGACTAGTGTGGTGTCCTAGAGATAACATCACATTCCCTACACTAGTGTGGTGTCCTATAGACCAAAACCATGTTTCCTCAGTCCTATAGACCAAAACTCGCTTCAAATTAAAAAAGAAAGTACTTTCACGTCATGATCCTTCTAAAATGTTTCCTGATATATTACTCGGCAAAGTAATCACAATTTCAACTGAAGCACATTGATCTTATGACTGAATTTCCACATAACAAAAACTAACCATGCCCGTTACTAGTGTAGCGTTATGATTTGTTCATAAAACCCACGGCAAACATTACTGAACAAAAATATTCACTTTCCATGAAAGAAATCTAATTAAGAAACAAATAGAAACATATCATCCTAAAAGCATACAACTTTCTAACAAAGCTGCAAGAAATGGAAGAAAAATGAAAAGCATAAACATATATAAAAATAACAAAACAATAACAGATAATTAGATGCCAATCTTTTATTTACAAATCGGGATACTCTTCTGGAGATGTTGCAGAACTGAAGTGTCACTAGTAAAAATTGGAAGGGTCCCCTTTCCTGTATTAGATTGAATATAACAGCTTAAAGAATATGATTGCTAAGGCATATACAACTGTAAGTTGGCTACCATGTCACACGGGTCACTCCAGATCTCCTAGAAAAAAAAGTAGAAATAGAAAAAAAAAATCATTCTTCTGTACAGTTTGTTGGCTGAAACAGATGGTTCAATATGTGAGCGGTCAGATTGATCATTGTCATCTCAAATCCAAAAGTTGAATATCTTCAAATATATATACACGAAATGGTAGCATCTAAGCACATCCTAAATTCATTTCAGCACTTTTTCTGTATTTTCGGGCAGCCATCTCATGATGCTACCTCAATAAATGAGTATTATATTATACTTACTGTAGTCTTTGATCCAAGAACAGAGGATGGGTGGATGACATTGTTGTGTGCAGAGAAGGAATAACCATACAGATGGCTAGCTTCCCCTATAACCTGCAATATGAAAAATAAAATGTCAATCAAAGCATAATTCAACAGTGATGCATGTGACAAAACGATTCCCTGTAGAGTGAAATCCTTACATCCCGATTGATATCACAGTATGACTGAATCGAGTTCAAGCGGTGACAGTATTTGCTTTTAGTAGCAATATAAGCACAGCATCTATGTCCACCACGGGACCTTGTTAGTGCATCTTGGTTGAAAGCAGATGGTACAATGACCCGATGCTGTGATAAACACTGCAAATTACCACTGGATAGAATAGCACTATTCCCAGTTTCCTCAACTGTTGTTCCATTGCCACCTGATGAAGCCGATCTCTGTTCAAGTTTACAACAGTTAAATCTCCCGAAGCAACTGTTACATATTACATGTTAAGCATGAGCGTACCAATTGACCCCTCACTAAATACGGGAGGACCTCAAGTCTAATGCTACGGTATGCTTCCTTCTGTTCCAGTACGTCCTGTAATATTGTCCTGAACCAGCAGCAAAACATTGCAAAGTGTAACAAATGACCAAAAAAGACATCACAAATGTCAAAAGAATGTAGGCGAACCTCTTAAAAGCATAAAGATGTGCATCCATCAGGTCGCTTCGAATTTCCATCTAGCAAAAGGAAGATAGCATAGACATTTAATATAATATAAACCATTGAAACTGAATACTTTTCTGAATTCATATTAAACCAAAGTATTATTGAACCAATTAACATGAATTTCGCTTACCAATACAAATTGAAAGGAGCATACAACGAAATACAATTATTATGAAAATGGAGAAAGCATTCAGCAAACCATTCAACCACTCATTCTCATCACAAGTTGTGTGTAAGGTCCTGCATGTTTCAGCTTTAGATTGTGGATTGTGGCTTCCAGAATCCAAAGCCGAAACACAGGCAACTTTTGCAATTGGATTGTAAAATCTGGGATACTGGATTCTTAGATCCATGCCATCCATTACATACTGGTTCTTTTCTTTTCTTTTTTTATTGTCCATGAGTCAGGCAGCCACCGCCACCCCTGCGTCCTCCTCCCACTCGACCACCAGCACCGCAGTTCCATTCAAGGAGGATGAGGCAGCTAGGGCTCCATGTCCTCATAAGTACAAGGAAAAGAAGGGGAAATATCGGAAAAGAAGGAGATCATGGGGAAATTATTTTTGTGATTGGATTTGGAAGGAGAGGAGGGACCATGGATGCCCAGCCATAGGTACGTTCTTTGTACGTGGAGGGGCCATGGATGCCAGATGCACAGCCATGGTGGGAGGAAGAAGATAGTATAGCCCATGTGTAAGTGAGAAAGAGAGAAAGAGGGCACAATCCAGGTAGCGAAACTGCTCCCATCTTTTGGACCTACAGCTTTGACAATCCAGCTTTCCACAATCCAAAGCTAAGACAGTGTCAGTGTAAATAATAAACTCTCAACGAACAGATCCCATCCCAAAAAGGAAAAAAATTTACCACAGGGAGAAGATTGCCCCCCTGGCTTCATCTAAAAGGAAGGGTTTACCAAGCACTGGCTGGCTAGGAAACTCCATGAAACCAATTCTCAGGAAGATTGGCTGGCTAGCGGGCCTCTCGACTGAAGGTTCTACCAACTAAACTATCATTGAGTTCTCAGAATCCCATCCAAATAAAGTGATTTAATTATTTCCTTAGAAGAGTACCCCTCTCCTCCATTAACAGTTGATGTGTTGCTTGTAAATAAATAATGTGTACCCCCCATAGAAAGAAGGGAGAAGTCATTTTTGACCATCTAACTCTTTACTCAGTTTGGTTTTGGCCATCGAACTCCAAAACCGGATATCTTTGACATCCAACTATCGAAACAGTTCAAATTTGGCCATCGGACGGTTTTGATGAGTGGTTTTAAAAAAATTATTTACAATTTAATCCTTAGATCTTAAATGATTATTAATTTTTGCTTGTACCTCTGATTTAGGTGATTCTTGCAGTCACGTGTTCATAATGGTGAGATTTATCTTTTAAAATGGTCTTTATACTAATTTACCACTATTTGTTATAGTATCCTTATGTTATTTNTATAAGAAAAGTAAAACAAACAGTTACAAAATAATATGAACAACATTTTAAAAGATAAAGATCATCGTTACGAACTCATGACCACTAGAATCACTTAATTGAGAAAATTGCAGATAGACTGGCATGTTGGAAAGCTGCCCTCATGAATATGGCCTGTCGAGCTGCTATGGTAAGGTTTGTGCTTTCAGCCATTCCTGTTTATCTCCTAATTTTTATCAATGTCCCAAAGTGGTTTATCAAGTTGGTCAACAAGATCAGAAGGGATTTTTTAATGGAAAGGAAGAGAACAGGCCAATGGTGGCTGCTGTCTAGTTGCTTGGGACAAGGTGCAATGGCCAATTGATGAGATGGCTGCTGTCACCATTGGTGGCTGCTGTCTAGTTGCTTGGAATCCACAATCTGGAAATCATGAGCTGGGCACTGCAGATGAGATGGCAATGGCTGAAAAAAACAAGAGCTAACCGCCCTTGGGTGGATTTGGAACTGCCTTGCCATGCCAACACACTGGCATTCTTCTCTACTCCAGTAACAACACACAGGTTGGAAACGGTAATAACACTTTATTTTGGTCTGATAGATGGCTCCATGGCTGTTCCATTAGTGATTTAGCGCCTGCACTAACGGCCTGTGTTAGACAACGTATTAAATCAAAAAGGACAGTGGCAGAAGCTCTAGAAAACGATGCCTGGGTCGGTGATATCCAGGGGGCGGCCGGGCGCTGACCATGATTGTACGTTCTAAGTACCTACAAATAGCAGATTGTCTTAGTGAAATTGTACTCTCCGGGCAATCCTTGTTTATTTTTTTCTCCTTTTCAGCAACACCTTTGATGATGGCGGCTCGCGTTTCGCCTCCTCCCCCTCCCCCTCCCGGCGCCTCCCTCCCCACCAGCCCCACCGGCCCCACGCCGACGTCCACTCCGGGCCCGGTGGCCACCACCTTCACCTCCTCTTCCCCGGCGCCGGGATACTCCCCTGGTTCCTCCGCCCCTGTGTCAGCGGCCGTGGAACGCTCGAAGTTCCCGCGCTGGTGCAAGTCTGGCGGTGGTGCCCCGTCGTACGTGGAGATGCTCCTTAGGACCCCTCTCCCCGGCGCCTCCCGTCAGCCGGTGGCCTCGCAGTCCGCTGCCTCTGTGCAGACGGACTCGGCTGCCGCAGTTTTTCCACGGGCGGCGCCTCGCATCATTCTGGCGGATGCCGGGCGTAACGACGGGAAGGCCGTGACGTGCCCTGACGCCGACGGCTGGTCGTCCGTGATTCGTCGTCGACCACGCCATCAGAGCCGAGCAACCCGCCCCCGCCGCCCAGTTCCGGCAGACCTCCGCGGGAAGTGCTTCAACTGTTTCTCGCCAACGCACAAGGCGGCGGCCTGCAAGTCCAAGACACGCTGTTTCCGCTGCCGGGCCGTGGGACATCGTTCCTCAGGGTGTTCGCGACAACCTTTGGGTCCCTGCCCCGAGGTTGCCCGGCCCCCACGGCGGGTGTGGCGGCCCAAGGTTCTGGTGGCCGGAGACACAGCTCCCCACGCCGCAACTCCGGCTGCCTGGCCCCCGCGGCTGGTGTGGCGGCCCAAGGTTCTGGTGGCCGGCGACTCAGCTCCTCCCGCTGCAACTCCGGCCATACTGGGCGACGCGCCGGCGGCCCTCCACGGCCGCAAGAGGAGACGCCGGGCCCGGAGGAGACGCAATGTTCACCCTGAGAAGCCGGGGGATACATCTGGAGAGGACGATGATGTTCCGGCCCCTGTCATGGCCGGCGACACCAAAGACCAGATGACCGCCTGCCACCGGCCTCGCAAGATACTTGATCGGACGACATCCATTGTGCAGAGGGAAGACGGACTCGCTAGAGCCCTGGTCGTCACGGTGCTCAGCGGCAACGCCGACTCCATCATCGCGTGCTTGGCGAACAGGTTCGAGATCGAGGCCTCCGCCCTGATTCTTAAGCGTTTTGGGGAGGGGAGACTCCTCTTGATCTTGCCGAACGCCGAGACGGCTGTGCGTGTGTTCGACGGGGGCCGTCCTTTCTCCTCCACGTCGCCACCCCTCCGGCTACATCTCCGGCGTTGGGATCGCCTCCTGGACTCCAAAGCGGCATCACTGGCGACGCCCGTCGAGGTTGAACTCCGGGGCATCCCCGCCCATGCCTGGGAGCTGGCGACGGCAGAGCTGCTGCTATCTGATTACTGTTGGATCGCCGGTGTTCATCCTGATGTGGCTGATCGTCTCGACACGTTCAAGGTTTTAGCATGGAGCTCTCGCCCGTCCTTGATCCCACCTTGGCTTGATCTGGAGATTGTCGAGCCACCAATGGCGGAAGATGATCATTGTCCGGCGAAGCGTACACTGGTTTATCCCATCAAGACTTCGATTACCCCTGTTAGTTCACCGTCGCGGCCGGAAACTCCTCCGGACGCCGACGCCGGGCGGCGACGACAGGCGAGGCGGAGCTCGCGTTCGCGTTCACCGGCGCCGGGCCCGACAGCGCCAATCCCTCGGACCTCAGTGCACGATCGTTTGGGCCCGCGTTCGGTGGCGGAAGGCCATGCAGGTTCGGGCCCCCCATCGCGCATAGCTCCGGAAGACCCGGCCGCCTTAACTCAGCGTCCGGCGCTGTTACTCCCCTGCGCGCCGGGGAGGCTAGACGCCTCGGGTGCTGGGGCGCGTGCGCATGCGGCGTCAGAGGCATTCAAGGCCGGCAATTCCCAGGGGACAACATCGGTTTCCCTGCTACAGCCCCCCTCAGTGCATGCGGTGGAAGAGGGCGCATTTATGGCGAATGTTGGAGATACGGCGGGCGCCAGACCCTCGGCGATTGGGGGCACGGTGGGATTGCCTGCTGAAGATACAGCAGTCGCTGGAAGTTTGTCTCCGGCCCCTCATGGACCGTTGAGCGAACCTTCACCTGCTGGGCCCTCTACTGTGCCCGAGGTCGAAACCCAACCCATCTCTGCTGGACTTCCACAGCCTGGGCCATCCGAGGGGGCTGAAACTGAAGCTGAAGCTGAAGCACAACTCGGTGTTACCTCTGAACCTGAAGACGAACTTACTTCCATGCTGCACGCCTTAGAAGCACTTGTGTTTGTGGAGACCACAGCTTCAGTTGTTCCTCCCACTATGAATGCCAAGGAACTCAAGGTTTATGTCAGGCATAAAAGACGACAACGAGAATCTGCAGAGTCTGAAGGTTCCATCTCTGACCCGGCATCCAGTGACTTCATCCCTGCTATCTCAGGGGTTGAACTCCCAGCTCTGATTGCGTCCAGTCCTCCTCTACCTGACAATTCTGCAGACCTGGCAGCATCTGGGGTGTCTGAGAACAACCTTCCAGTTCTGGAACAGGGGCAAGTGGATACCCACGCCCCGGCTGCTGAATTTGTCAAGCGAGTAACAAAGAAGATCTCCTCCTTGGTCCCGACTCCAACAGTACAGAAAAGAAGAAGGAAAATTGTCGGCCCAGTGAGAATGCCACGCCGTAGTCGTCGAATCGCCAAACTACCTCCTGAGACCGATACAGTGTCGGCATCAACGGTCTGCAGAAAACTCGGTCTAACCAGCGAGGACGGGAGAATTACAGATGAATGCCTAGAGCGGTATGTCAAGTCTTACAAGGATCAGCCAAGCCGTGATCATGTTGCTGCTTTGTCAGCGCTGTTTGGTTGGGCGATTCCACCTGAGGAAGCACTTGTGGCGGCTTCCAGCCCTGTGGCTGTGTCTTGAATCTTATTTTGCTTGATCTTGAGGCCGACCTTTTACTCTTTTCTCCATGGATAGTATCTCAGTGCTGATCTGGAACGTTCGTGGACTCGATGACAAGGACAGAAGGGATAATCTGCGTAAAGTTGTTGATGACTCTCGACCTTCTGTTATTTGTATTCATGAAACCAAATTGTCCTATATCTCTGAGCGGGACGTCTCCTCCTTCCTGGGACCTCAATTTACACAATTTGTTTACCTCCCCGCACAACAGACTAGAGGCGGTATTCTGATTGCTTGGCGGGACGGCTCTTTTTCTGTGGATCACTACCGAGTGCATCGTCGCTCTGTTTCGGTTCTGCTCAGCAGCAGCGATGGGCCAGATTGGTGGTTAACGGGTGTTTATGGACCTCATCAAGATGCTGACAAGGTGGCATTCCTTGAGGAATTACGCGAAGTTCGTGCTAACTGTCCGGGACCTTGGATGTTAGCAGGGGATTTCAATTTGATCTACTGCTCCGAAGATAAGAACAATGAGAACATAAACCGTGCTATGATGGGGAGGTTTCGCCGTTTCGTGAACGAACTGAAACTGAAAGAAATTCCTCTTCTAGGAAGACGTTATACTTGGTCGAATGAAAGGGACTCCCCAACCTTAGTCAAATTAGACAGGGTCCTTTGTTCCAACGATTGGGAAGATCTTTACCCCGATAGTTTACTGCAGAGCCTAGCCACAGAGATGTCTGATCATTGCCCCTTATCTCTTGGTCTCCGTGAGGGCATTCGGGGAAAAAGAAGGTTTCACTTCGAAAGTTTTTGGCCTCGGCTCTCGGGTTTTTTGAATGCAGTACAGCAGTCTTGGGATCAGCCAGTGCAGCCTTGCTGTCCACTTGAAAGGATCTCGATCAAATTGAAAAGATTAGCAAAGACTCTCCAATCCTGGAGCCAAAAGTGTACTGGCAACATTAAGCAACAACTAGCTCTGGCCCGCCATATCTTGCATCATCTAGAGTTAGCCCAAGATGACCGAGTTCTATCTCTTGAAGAAACCTGGCTGAGAAAGGAACTGAAAAAGCACTGCCTGATGCTTTCCTCTTTAGAGCGTACCATCGTTCGGCTCCGATCCCGGGTCAGGTATCTCAAAGAAGGAGATGCTAATACCTCCTTCTTTCATAAGCAAGCTAGCTTCCGGAACCGTAAAAATTTCATCGCTAAATTGGTTGATGGCGATCGAGTTGCCTCTGCTCAAGCTGACAAACACCAGATTTTCTTTGATTATTTCAATGGCCTCCTGGGCACTGCTGCGATCAGGACCTCCTCTCTGGAGTTGCCGGCCTTCCACAGACCAAGCATGGATCTCTCTCTCCTTGATCAACCATTCTCTGAAGAAGAAGTGTGGGCAACTATCAAGTCTCTCCCGGCAGATAGAGCGCCAGGTCCGGATGGATTCACGGGGCAGTTCTATAAATCTTGTTGGTCAATAATCAAGATGGATTTCTTAGCAGCAGTACTCACCCTACAGCAAGGGGATGCTAGAAAGCTTGAACTGCTCAACTCGGCTTTCCTCACTCTAATCGCAAAGAAGACAGAAGCACTGGAGGCCAAGGATTATCGGCCAATAAGTCTGGTACATAGTTTTGCCAAACTTGTAACAAAACTGATGGCTAATCGTTTGGCCCCCCATCTGAACTCTTTGGTGGCTACCAATCAAAGCGCCTTCATTCGTGGAAGATGCATTCATGACAATTTTATGCTGGTGCAACAGACCATTAAGGTATTACATAAAAGGAAGATTGCTAGCCTTTTTCTAAAGCTCGACATTTCAAAGGCTTTTGATTCAGTAGCTTGGAACTTCTTGCTAGAGATCCTGTCTTATCTTGGTTTTGGTGAAACATGGTGCAATCTTCTCAACAACCTTCTTAGATCAGCCTCAACTCAAGTTATCCTTAATGGTGAGCCGGGAGAATACATTTACCATCAGCGGGGCCTTAGACAGGGGGATCCGCTCTCTCCCATGCTTTTTATTCTAGTCATGGATGTCTTGAACGGTTTATTTGCTAAGGCTGATTCCGAGGGCCTGCTACAACCTCTTCTCCCAACCGGGCAACGGTTGTCCTTATATGCAGATGATGTCGCCCTTTTTATTCGACCTGAAGATAATGACTTGCAGCTCACAAAGGACCTGCTGCATATTTTTGGCGAGGCCTCAGGTTTACAAACCAATTTACAAAAGAGCTGTGTAGTTCCTATCAATTGTAATGACAATGTGGAGGCAGTTGTCAATCATAGTTTGCAGTGCTCCATCTCAGCCTTCCCAGTGNGTATCTTGGGCTGCCCATCTCTGATAAGAAGCTGAGAAGGAGGGATTTNGGATCGAGAAAATAGCTAACAAGCTTCCTGGCTGGAAAGCCTCTCTAATGAACCTTGCTGGGCGTGCAGTTTTGGTTCGCTTCGTGCTCTCTGCTATCCCAATATATCTTCTGGTAGCGCTCAAGGTGCCCAAATGGTTCATCCGGGCTGTGGATAAAATTAAAAGGGGTTTTTTATGGACAGGGCGCAAAGTGGCAAATGGAGGTTGTTGTTTGGTCGCTTGGGAGAGGGTAATGCGACCAATTGATTATGGAGGGCTGGGCATTCTTAATCTGGAAGCCATGGGCTGGGCCTTGCAGATGCGTTGGCTATGGGCTGAGAAAACAAATCAAGATCGTTCATGGGCTGGCCTGGAGGTACCGGTGCATCGCAACAGCACTGCTTTGTTTGCTATATCTGTGGTAACCTCTGTTGGTAATGGAACAAACACTCTATTCTGGTCTGGTCGCTGGCTTCTTGGGAAAAGCATTGCAGACCTAGCACCAAATGTTTCTAAGATGGTTCCATTAAGACTTCGTAAGAGAAGAACAGTTGCTGAAGCTTTGGTCGATGATAATTGGGTAAATGACATAAGGGAGCACTGGGCTGGCATGGCCTTATGGAATATTTAGACCTATGGACAACAATCTCTGATTCCCATCTAACCGATACAGAGGATACACACCGTTGGCGGTTTGATAATTCAGGCATCTTCTCCACAAGTTCCGCGTACAAGGCTTTCTTTGTTGGTGCCATTAAGTTTGACCCTTGGAAACGTTTGTGGAAAGCGTGGGCGCCCAACAAATGCAAGACTTTCATTTGGCTTGCAATCCGTAATCGCTGCTGGACAGCAGATCGCCTCCAAAAAAGGGGACTCCCACATCCAGCCCGCTGTCCCTTTTGCGACCAAGAAGACGAAAACATTCAGCACATCCTCACTTCCTGTGTCTTCGCTCGGCAATTCTGGTACAACATCCTTCAGCCCCTAAATCTTGCCACTCTTGTACCTACTCAGCATTCAACCTCCCTGGCTGACTGGTGGAGAAAATCTTGGAAGAGGCTGCATAAAAACTCCAGAAAGGGTTTCAATTCACTGGTCATCCTTGGTGCTTGGACCCTTTGGAAACACCGTAACGCTTGTGTGTTTGAAGGATCAGCTCCAAACATTCAAACAGCAGTTCAAGCTTTCAAGGAGGAAGGGCATTTGTGGCTAGTTGGAGGTGCTAAAAACCTCGCTGGCCTGGGCTTGAGGCGTTTGTAGCCTGGAGGGTTCTAACCTCGGCTTGGTCTGGTCTTGCCTTCTAGTTCCTTAGTTACAGTTTAGTCTCCGTTTCGTTTCAGTTCCCTCCCCCCACTCTGATCCAAGGTGGGGAGATGGCTTTTGTAATTGGATCTTTTTCTTCTCCTTAATACAATGATACGCAGCTCTCCTGCGTATTCGAGAAAAAAAAAGAAATTGTACTCTCTGAGAGCGAGGACCAGCATTGCTGGAGATTTGAAGCCTCAGGATTATATACTGCTAAGTCCACTTATAGAGCTTATTTCAATGGTGCGGTGACCTTTGAGCCTTGGCGTCGATTATGGAAGTCATGGGCCCCTGGAAAATGTAAATTGTTTATGTGGCTGGCCATTAGGAACCGATGTTGGACGGCCGATCGACTTGCTCACCGAGGTATGTCTCATCCAGAGAAATGCCCCCTATGCGACCAAGAAGAAGAGACAATCCAGCATCTGCTCACTAATTGTGTATTTGCAAGCCAAATCTGGGTCAGCATACTATCATCATTGGGACTGGGAGGAACAGCTCCTCGGCAGAATGAATTGTCCTTTGCTGATTGGTGGGCCAAATGCATCCGTAGGGTCCCAAAGGAGTATAGGAAAGGAGTCAACTCTCTCATCATCCTGGTAGCTTGGCTGATTTGGAAGCAAGAAATTCATGTGTGTTCGATGGAGCCTCTCCATCGCTCTGTACTCCGGAGAAATTTTAGCGAAGAATATAAACTGTGGTGCTGGGCTGGAGCTAGGAATCTCCAGGCTCTACAGCTTGATAGGGTGGGAGCCTTGGACTAGGGGGCTTCAGGTTGTGGTTGTATTTTGTTCCCAGGTGATTTAGTATTGTCTAACCCACCCTTCTCATTTATGGCTCCGGCATGAGTTGGGTTTGTAATAGGGCCTTTTTTTCTCTCTATAGTACAAAGATACGCAGCTCTCCTGCGTACTCGAGAAAAAAAAAGTGATTACGAAAATGATTACTAATTTCTCTTGTATCTCCGATTTAAGTTATTCTAGTGGCTTTTCAAATGTTGTGCATATTATATTGTAACTGTTTGTTTTACTTTTATTATAATATTGTTTTTACAAAACAACATAAATATAAAAAATAATGATAAAATAGTATAAAGACCATTTAAGAGATAAAGTTCACCGTTATGAACGCATGACCGCAAGAATCACCTAAATCGGAGGTACAAGT